>PVHP010004252.1:0-72364 GCA_004024765.1 Zapus hudsonius | reverse complement strand
TTTTTTTTTTTAAATGTACCATAGAGCATGAAAGAGATGCCAGGCACAACAAATTGACTTCCTACACTCACCCCTTAAAAACAGTTTCTCCATGGGGTCCAAAGGGGATGTGCACATGGATGTCAGGTTTGCAAAACCAGGGATTCTAAGGCAAGATGGATTTTCTTGTAGAAAATGTTCCAAAAGGTGGACAGGGGAGAGTGGTCTCCTCATAGTCCCAAAGTATAAGTTTTTAGCTTTTTGATGCAGTCACATCTCTGTGTATGTGTGTGGACTGATGTAACCACCAGAGATCAACTTTAGTTAGGGGTCTTCCTTAATCACTTCCCACGTTTTTTGAGAAAGAGTCTCTTACTGAACCCAGAGCTCAGATTCTATCAGACTGGCTAGTCAGCAAGCCCTAGGGATCCTCCTGCTGTCTCTCTACCTTCCCAGTGCTGAGATTATAAATGTATGCTGCTCCAAGCAGATTTTTTTTCCTATGGGTGCTGACCATATGAATTTAGATCTGCATGTTTGTACAGCAAATACTTTACTGAGCCATCTCCCCACAACACAATCTTATTTAAAAATCAAATACGTGGCCATTGAGTGTGTGTGTGTGTGTGTGTGTGTGTGTGTGTGTGTGTGTGTGTGTGTGTATGTGTGATTTCTCAGACCTTACTAATTTCCTATGGGCTGTCAACTGATGTCTGTTTCAGTTCACAGACCTCTGTTCCCAGCAAGGACAACATTTCCCTTGTCAGAGAAGTGGGACCCTTTGCTGCACCCACCCGGCCAATGCCCTGGAAGAGGTTAGCTGCTGATCCCAAGACATCTCCAGATGAGGGCAAACTCCCTTGATGAAAGTGGGAGACGAGGGCGGCCACCCCTCCCTCGCATCTGTCTTTCTTGTGTACATAAACATTCTCTTCCATCTCAACTGTTTACCATTAAGCAGGCGGCCCTTCATTTAAGGCTTTTTTTTTTTTTAAATCCAACCCATGCAGACTTTTTTTCTCCCCTGGTCGTTGCCAGTCTCTGCTATATTTTGTGTACAAGTGCTAAATCAAAAAAAATTAGAAATAGGGTAAACACTAATAAATGTTTAAACATTTCGACATGGACACACATGCACAATGTTTCTCTCATTCCCCTCACTTGGGTCCCTTGTCTTCCACTGTGGTATTGGCAAGAGACACATGCGTGTCCAGGAGCAAAGGATGGAGGGAAGTCATGTGACACCATTGCCAAGAGGCTGTGGCAACCAAGCCAGCTGTGGGGCAAGGGAGTCATGTATGCACTGCCCACAGGAAGCAAAGCCTTTGAAGTCCTCAAAAGCAGACCTTGGGCTGGCGAGCAGCTGATTATCAGACATTCTCCTGCCCCACTGTGCAGTAACCTCAGAGGTAGGCCCGCAGCAGCCGGAAAATCTGAAACAGCCTAGAATGAAAGCCACTTCATTCCAATGACAGCAAATTGGAAACAGAGTCCCTCCTCCTCCTCAGCAGCCTCCAACTTGGGGTTCCAGGGAGCTTTCCTTGGCTTGGTCTTGGGAAGGAAGTGGGGTGCATTTTTAAGTGGGATGCACTTTTCTGTAGGGGGTTTAAGTTGCTAAGATGAAGGAGAAATCAGAAAGGTGAATAAAATAATGCTTCGATGAATTGTGTTCAAATAAAAGCAAAGACTTGGGTCAGCACTGGGCTAGGAGATGTGGGATCAGACTTCTTCAGGATAGCAGATGGTCCGTCAGATAGTGAAATGGGATTTCCCCAGAGCAATGTCCTTGTGGCAGGTACTTTGTACAAGGGGCCTCCGGGGCTCAGGTGAGAGTAAAGAGTCAGCTATGACGAAGTGATGCACGTGGGTAGATGGATAGTGTGTCTATTGGCCTCCCAAGATCTATGTTCCCAAGGACAGGACAAACGGTAGGGCAATCATTCAGCATGAGGGATTGGGGGGTGGGGTGGGGGTTTAGATCGCAAAGACTGCAGAGAAATTCCGATGTCACTGATTCACAGACAGCCATCAGCACAATGGGATGCTGGGTGGAGTTTTCATGGCAGACAGTGTGAAGGGTCCAGCTCACCGCCCAGATGAGCGGTTGTTGGACTTCCCCCAGCCACGCTCACACACTCAGTGGATATCTCTTTAGAGATTTCAGAGAAGCAAAGAGAATTTCCAGAGGATGAGGGCAAGTCAAAGGGTTTCTTGGTAAAACAGATTCCCAGGAGTTATAGGTGAGCTGGAAACTATAAAGTGATACATCCCATAGACCTGCTTATCCCCTGGCATCTGGGGGGACTTGACTTCAGTGGTTCCCTGAGCCAGGGCCAGTGCCACCAGCTGAGTATTTTGATAGGTACATGAAATTGATGGGACTTGGCCTGGAAACTGAACAGCCAATCACAGGTCAGATGCAGAAACTCCTAAGTCCCAGGTAGACTTCAGACTTCTTCCATGGGAAGGAAGCCTGTATTTCTTTTAGGGAAATTCACATGAAGCTGTAGCGAGATCCTGGTACCTCTCAGCTTTCATAGTGAAAGCAACTTATAAAAACTATAGTTCCAAGGCTGAGGAGATGGCTCAGCTGACAAAATGCTTGCTTTGCAAGTATGAGGACCTGAATTAGCTACCCAGTACTTAAGTAAAAATGCCAGGTGTGGTGGCACGTGCCTGTCATCCCAACTCTGGGGAGGGGGAGACAGGAGGAAACTGGGGCTTATTGGCCAACCAGTTTAGCCTAAAGGCAAGCTCCAGGGAGACAGGCCTGAGAAACAACACCTCGGGTCTCCATACACACATATACACAAATGTTGGCACACACACCCCCCCACACATGGGCACACTCCCCACACATACACATATATTCAAAACAAACTAACAGAAAAAAAACTCCACAGTTCAATACCACAACACGGCTATTAATTAGTGCTAACATAATACACTAACCTCACTCATGTGTGTGCTTGGTGCTCTGTGGTGCCCCCCACAGGTAGGTTTGTGTATGACACATTCATTCATTTTCATTGCTGAGTAGTACTCCACAGTAAACCAACCGTAGAGGACATCTGACTGTTATGAGTATGCTGTTTAGTAACTGCTTGCAGTTAGTAAACAAAAGAAAACAAAACACATCTACAGACATTTTTTGAGAGAGTGTGTGTTTCCCCCCTGGGATAAATGCCCAGCCATGCCATGGTGAGTTGGCATGGTAACCGGGCACTGAGTATCATAACTAACTCCTGCCTCTTCTGATGCCCTGGTGCCGTGATTTGCTGGTGGTTTTCCACATCCAGCAGAATTTGGTGTTGCTGTGCATTGCACTTTAGCCATTGGGATAGGGATGTAATGACCCAGGTTTTGAACAGGACTTTATAAACCGTGTGCATCAAGGTGGGAGGTTCCCTTCTAGTCCATGAGAACATGTCTGTCTGTATGCAGGTATGGGTCTCCATTCATTTGACTGCTTCCATTAGGATTTTGTAATATTGAGCTTGTAAATCTTATAACGGATTTATTCACGAATTTTGAGATGTTACACCCACATCCCGATTCCTCTTTTTTTTCATTTCAAAATTTAAATAAGAAAAATAGCGGTAGAAATCAGAAGAGACTGACAACCACACTACCTAGAGATGGATTACTTCTGCATTTGTGTCTAAACATTCTGAAGTTCCGTTAATTACCAAAACCTTAATTTGTGGGATAAACTGAAGGAATTAATTAAATACTTCCAAAAATATTTTAGCTTTCCTGTACGGAGATGATTAATGAAATTGTTTACATTGAATTTCCTATAAGATTACAGAGATTTTTTTTCTTAAAATCCCAGCCACCATCACTGTATATATTTTGTAGCATGAAAAATATCACCCTTCAGATCAATGGTAATTTGTAGTAAAACAGGATTCCTGTGATAAAGTCTGCTTTGATTTCCCAGTTCTGCTGGCCTTGACCTAATAGAGACTTTGTCCTGAAACTTGCCCATATGGAGTTGTGAGCTACCATTTCCATTAGGCAGCCTACAGGTCTCCTTCTCAATGTCTCCCAGCAGCCCCCAGGGTGCCAGGCCCCACCCTGGGTCATGATTGAGTCATGGCTGTAGAGCCAGGATGGAATGTAGTCTGACCTTCCAGGACCCAACTGGTGGGAGATGGGGATGCTTATTTAAAATTTCTAAATGCAACATAGTGGGTGGAGCCAAACAAAACCAGATCCTTCTGCATCAGTTACTCTGCTCATTGCTGTGATAAAATACCCGACAAGAAGAATCTAGGGGAGGAAGGGTTTATGCAGGCTTGTAATTCCAGGGTATACAGACTATCATGGCAGGAACAGGAAACAGCTGGTCACATTGTAGTCAGGAAGGAAGAAGAGAAAGAGATTAGTGCAGGTGCTCACCTTGCTTTCTGCTTTTCGTATAGTCCAGGACCCCAGCCTATGGAATGGGCCAGTTAAGGTGGATCTTCCCATCTCAGTTAAGCTAATCTAGAAACTTCCTCACAGACATGCCCAGAGATTTGTCTCCTAAGTGATTCTAGATTCTGTCAAGTTGACAATCGACATTGACCACCACACCTTCTGTGGTAATCTGAGTGTAAACTGTCCCCCATAGCCTCATGGGTTAGTGATTAAGCTTTGGGAGGTGAGCCTTGCTGGAGAAGGTGTGTCACTGGGAGCAGACTTGAGGCCTGTTAATCTAGCACTTTGGGTGTTCAGTGCTAACTCACTCTTGCAGTTCCCTCCCAGCTGATGTGACAAGATGATACGCTTTTCTTTCATGATGAAACTTCTCCTCAAGACTGTAAACCTGAAGTAACCTTTTTCTTTCCATAAGCTGCTTCTCTCTAGGTATTTTGTCCCAACAACAAGAAGGTAACTGCTATACTTTCTAAGAGGGAAGTGGGGTCAGACAATCATTGAAGGTCCTGTGACTACTTTTCTCTCTAATGAGGACACTGAGGACCAGTGTTATAAAGTGTAAGGTGCCTGGCAGACTCTTTGTCATCAGGGAGACATCTGCCCTCTTCCAAGTCCAGCAGCAAATGCTGATGTTCCAACATTCCTTCAGCAGAGACAGGAGCCACCCACGCAGCCACTGAGCTGGGTGTGGTGGTCACTCCACAGCAGTTTACCATAGGCTCCTTCTGGCTGCTGGGTTTCTGTTCCTCAGATGTAGCCCGGCACCTCTTCCAGTGAACACCTGAGAAGGACTCTGACACTCAATTCTCACCCATTTGAGGCTGTAGATGAGGCTCTGAAGGTAAATGATGTTCATTCCTTTGTCAAATGCTTATGCACCTTGTAAACAGTGAAATGACCCACGTGAGGCCAATACCCATGCTGGGTCCGATGGCCTGGTGTCAGGGTGGGCTGAGTCCCATCTGGATGGTCCTAGCCAAGCCTTCTACAATACCAGTGTGCTCCATAGTGCTTTGTAGCTCACACAGAGAAAGAATGCTCTGATCTCAGGGGCTCCTGGGCTCCTAGGTCTCCAGCTCCAGGGCTGCAGGAATTGGTGTCTGTGGTCTGTGCAGCCCAGGACACTTCCTCTTCCTTTCTAGTGATCTCTGCCTCCTGGCTTCCTTTGCATCACTTCCTCTCAGTGACCTGAGACTTGGTGACTAAGAGACCCTTAGACTAAGAAGCAGCACAGGGAGGTCACCCACTCGGATCTACAATCTCAGCGATGTGCAAAATTCAGAGCCTGGGATTATAGCTGGACCCATCTCCATGACTGAGTCTCAACCGATATCAACCTCTCCCTTCTCAGTGTCTCTGGAAGCATGGCCTGAGGTATACTCTCCTTCCTTCCATAAAGAGGGGTCCTGGAAGAGGCCATGGAACAGGTGGAGTCCCAAGGAAGTGTGGATGGACAGAATCTGCACACATGCAATCATGCATGAGAACATGGAACATTCCAGTACAACACACTAGGACAACTGCTCCATCCTGTTACCCAGAATCCCACCAGTGTGAACATTCTCAATTTGCTGGTGCTCGCTTGAGGTGGGATGTTCTCACCAGCAAGAGGGTAGCGTAAACTACATGTCTTATAGAAACAATGCCAAAGCATGGGTGGAAATAAACATCATGGTAATGTATTTGTTAAATTCTAGATGACTACCCCTGCAGGGGCCTGGAAGACTTGGGCAAACAGGGCCACTGACTTGGACCTGCTCTTCTGAAATGTCACCAGGTTTACAAATGAAAGCCAGGATTGAGGAGATAGCTGGGGGGTTAATGGTACTTGCTTGTAAATCCTACAGGCCATTTCAAGTCCCCAGCACCCATGTAAAGGCAGATGTACAAAGTGGTGAGCACATGCTTCTGGAGCATGCTTGCAGTGGCAAGAGACCTTAGCTCACCCGTGATGATCATTCATAGTAATCTCTCTCTCTCTCTCTCTCTCTCTCTCTCTCTCACACACACACACACACACACACACAAATAAATAAAAATATTTTAAAAGTAAAAGCCTTGCATCTAAAGAACACCTTGAGAGAGACAAGCCAGAGCAGAGTATTACCTTCTGCCAAAGGTTGGCCTCCCCAGTGCAGTGATTGAGCCTTTTGAACTGTCCCTCTAGTTGCTAGACTGATCCATCCTCTTGCGTGACGATCCAGCCATGAGGCAGGGCCCTGGGAAGCACTGGAGATGGACGGTCCTGTTTGTCAGTCATCTCTGATGATACAACTGTTCTGAAAAGAAAATACCATTGCCATTTGAACTTCACACAAATCTTGGGATGTCAGCATTTCAGTACCATCTCCCTGATTCACCCCTAAATAGTAAGGTAGCTATGAAGCCATGTGGCCCAGGGTGAATTTGGGGGGTTTCCTGTCCATGATGGGCCATTCACCCATGAAACAGTGTGGTCTCTGAGGCTACAGCATATGAAGTGGGTATCACAGGTTCAGAGGAGCACGGGCGATCATCTGCCTCACACATGTCTCTTAGTGAAGCTGGCAGAGACCATATATACCCTTTCCTTGGCTTTTATGTTTGGGCAGGGAGTGAGGGAAGCAAAATATGCTATACTTTTTGAAGTTATTGAACTTGTCATCTGCATGGGTTTTTAAGGCATATAACATAATAACTGGATTAATACCAGTATGTTGAAAGATAAACTAATAACCGAACATATCCGCTAATTTTTTAAAGTATTTGTAGTGAAAACATAACTATAATTGGAAACACCCTCACTGAAGAGGAAAAATGATTTTTGTGCCCCAAGCAAAACACACACATACACACAAAAAGAAAAGGCTACACATTCCTTCTCTCCGAGAACATCTGGCTTACAGTACACTCAACGCAGATTCGGATTAACCCAGAAATTAACTGTGTGTCATATATAAACCACTGATTAAACTATATTAAAATGTATAGTGCTCATGGAAAAGTAGAATATTCTTTACAGATTGTTATAATGATATAAGGGATGTGGGAAAAACATTTCATCTGAATCCTATGTGACTAAATTAGAATAAGGCTGCATGAGGTACAGGTTCCCAACCTGCCTCTCTGTCCATCTGGTCATAGAAGTGTGGTGTGGGTGGGGTCATCAGGCTAAAGAAAAGACTCCCTAGAGTTCTGCTTGCCAGCTGGTATCTTTCTGACAGGATCCTAGCTCTCTATCCACTCTGCCCATGCTTTGGGATAGTAGCAGAGTCCTGAATGTAAATTCAAATCTGGAGGAGAGTCCATCCCAGGCCACAGTGCTCGGGACCTCGGTGTAGCCCAGGCACTCCCCGTTCTGTAGCCACACTGGGCTCCCTCTTCCCAAAAGGCTATGCCCGGGATGCCTGCCTCTCACCCATTGTGTATTCACAGTGTCCCAAGCACAGAACACCCTCTGTTTCTGTGATGGTGGGAACATGGCCATGACCATGGTGGGGTGAAATGCTGCCCCTCAAAGAAAGCTGCAGGGTAATGATATGAGGTCACCCTCCAGGGATGCATAGGGAAAAGGTCGAGTTTGAGTTCTGGCACTGTCATAAAAGTCCAATTCAGGGGCTGGAGAGATGGCTCAGCGGTTAAGGCACTTGCCTCCAGTGCCTAAGGCCCCTGGTTCAATTCCCCAGGACTCACATAAGTCAGACCCACAAGGTGGTCTCTTCTCTCTCTGGTTCTCTCTCTCTCTCTCTCTCTCTCTCTCTCTCTCTCTCTCTCTCTCTCTCTGTATCTCCCTATTTGAAAATGAATAAATAAAATATATATTTTTAAAAGTCCAATTCAGGATATGGCCTTGTTAGACTCATAAAAAAGAAAGGGTCTGAAATCAACACATGCATGCTCTCCCCTATCTGCTTCTACATCACAATGTTAGTTAGGAGATATTAGCACAGGTGGAGATGGGTAGAGTGGATGGAGGGCAAGGCTTTGCCCAATAGCTCCACCCAAGACAGGGTACCACTATGTAGTCCAGGCTGACTTTGAACTCATCATTCTCCTAACCACTTAAAAATGCTGGAATTAGAAGCATGCACCATCACATTGTCTCAACTTTGTTTCTTGTTTTAAAATATTTTATTTATTCATTTTTCAAGCAGAGAGAGAGAGAGAGAGAGAGAGAGAGAGAGAGAGAGAAACAGAGAGAGAAACCAGGGCCACCACCTTGTGGGTCTGGCTTATGTGAGTACTGGGGAATTGAACCAGGGGCCTTAGGCACTGGAGGCAAGTGCCTTAACCACTGAGCCATCTCTCCAGGCCTCAACTTTATTTCTTATACTATCCGTTTGCTCAGGGAATTACAGAGGCTGGAAAACCCACCTAATTAAATAACCTGAAGTACACACAAGTGCCCATCCACCTGGACCCAAAGATGAAATAAGGTCTACATGCAAAACCCAGCAAAAAATTTTGTACCTCAAACCATCCCACACTGCATTGTTTTCTGACAAGGGCAGTGTCCTGAAAAATGGGTGAGACCTAATTATGTTTTTCTAATTCCAGCAAATTCGCTTGATGTTCAAAAACAGTCTACTTGATCACTTTAGTGAAAGGGAAATGTTCAATGATGAAAAATCCTATTCACCTGGTCTCATCCTTGTCTGTAAATCCGTCTCCACTCCATCCCTCTTGCTGACATTCAGAGATGATTTTAATTAAGGGCCCTTGACAAGACACCATAGTCATTTAAAATTACTGGCTCAGGAAAATCTTTATAAAGATGGCTTGAAAGAGTCAGAAGTCCCAGTAGTTTGTTGGATCGAGAGGGTGCACTATAAAATTGTAAATGAGCGCATGTACTCGTGAGGTGATGAAGTGCTGTTGTTTTTCTGCGTTGACATTTCATGGATTCCGACTGGGCCTAGCTTAGTGGCAAAACATAAATCACAGGGCAGCCCTGGACATTGTAAAACTCAAATACAGAAGCATTTGGGAGGCTGGGAAGTTAACAGTCGTTGGTAAGTATTCGGATGCTATGAGTTACTGTGAAAATCATTATTATGGTGCAAATAGTAATCTTTATAATCTTAAGCACTCCAAAAACTAATTGCCAGGAAGATTATGATAGCTATGAATTAATAGATTAATGAAATATCACGAGGACTATTTTAACTGTGAGATTGAGTACCTTTTTGTGTTGAAAGAATAAGCCTAAAAATATAATCAGTGTTCTTTTTTAAAAAATATTGTAACTTATTATGGACAATAAAAAAATTAAAAAAAACAAGATGCACAAAAAAATTTTATTTATTCATTTTCAAGCAGAGAGACAGAGGGAGAGAGAGAGAGAGAGAGAGAGAGAGAGAGAGAGAGAGAGAGAGAGAGAGAGAGAGAGAGAGAGAAGAGAAAGCACCAGGGCCACCACCCTGTGGGTCTGGCTTATGTGGGTCCTGGGGAATTTAACCCAGGGCCTTAGGCACTGGAGGCGAGTGCCTTAACCACTGAGCCATCTCTCCAGGCCTCAGTGTTCTTTCATCATAAAGAAACAATTCCTTTGGCTTTCTAGTAGCTGAAGCACCCCTGGGCTTCTTTCTCCCCTCAGGAGTCACCACCGTGCTCCACAGTGCTCACATCACCAGGTAGCCTCTACTTAATGCATCAAACCTCCTTCCAACCCATAAAATAAGCTCCTCGGAGGTGAGAACTCTCTAGGTCAGATCTCAATATCCTCATTTCCCCCAAGTATATGGAAGTCAGCAACCCCAACTGTGCCTTTACTGATGGGACTTAAACTCTTAGAGTGAATTTGTGGACACTCTCAGGAAAGGACATAAACCACAGCAGGGCCAGCTTCCAACTGAGGCTTGAACAAAGCTTTGCCCTGGAAACTAAAAAGCTGGTTTAGGAGTGGACTAAAAATGCCTGAGTCATGGCCAAATGGATTATGGCACAAAGTCATTTTGCAAAGAATTTATTAAATCAATTTTTATGATGACATTCACAGATTCAGAAATTGTTATGTCAATTGGGTTGAATGAAGAATTTTCTCTGAAAACTGCACAGTGGCCTTCATTTTAGAGGCCTTAATTAATTCATATTCTTTTGTTTAAAGATGAAAAGCTCTCAGAGGCATGCAGTCTCACACTGGGGACATCCATCGAGAGGAAAACTAGGGAAGCTTTGAGCTAAACCTTTTTTATTTTTCACTCTTCCAAAGGAATGGCCTGTAATCTTTGGGTTGTCATCTTCTTATTGCCTTGAAATTTTAAATAATTGCTTAAAATTTTATTAATTTACTTTGGGGGGGGGATATGGAGATATCACTCTATACCCTGGCTGGCCTCAAATTTATAGCAAATTTCCTGTCTCAGCCTCCCATGTGCTAATATTACTGGTTCAAATCACCACCCCCAGCTTAATTTACTGAGGTTTTTGTTTGTTTGCTTGCTTGCTTGCTTTAAGAAAATGACTTGAGTCACTCACAAAACTGAAAACTCCCTAGGAAAATATTACCACATCAGCTGTAGCACACATGATCCTTCAGTGAGGTCTTGGAAATGGCTGGTGAGATTGTGCATGCCTGGTGACAAGGCTTTTCTGATATAGGGGCTGTGGTAGTTTTAAATAAATGTCCCCAGATAAAATTTATTATAATTGTGTTTATTAAATTGTTAATTGTCTCCAGGCTTCTGGCTGGAGGAAATATCACTTTGGCCTGGCCTCCTGGGGTCATGACACCCTTTCTACATTGGATGCAAAATTCTAGGAATACATATGCAAAACAGCAGCCAGGTCTGGCAGTTCTGCATTTTGTGAATTACAATGTGTATGCTTGCTTGAGGTGCTGGTGGTGGGTTCTCTCTTTCTGCTTGCTTCTGTGAAAGGGGCCCAGCCTTTTTCCTTAACTTCCCCTGGGTCTGTTACTTCAATAAATACTTTCCTCCCCAAAATTGTGCCTGGTTTGGAGATTCATCCCAGTGGCGAGGCTGACTGCGACAGGGGCACACTGGGGAGCAGGGCTGGAGTTCATGGAACACATAGGAACCAGCCCCAATGTACTTCTGCCACTGTTGGTCCCTGTATGGGTGTTTCCAGGTTCTTGGCCGCTTACTCAAAGAACTGAAGAAAGGGACTCATAAATCAGGAAACAACACAAGCCATAATTACAAGCAAAGTGATCGTGGAGGTTTAAATACACTGCCAAGGGGCAGTGGGCCGCTGGAGTGGTGAGCACCCAACGGCACAGAGAAGTGGGGTGGGGCTTCTCTTTTTAAAATATTATTATTTATTTACTTGCAAGCAGAGAGAGACACACAGGGAAAAAGGGCATGCCAGGGTACAATGTCGCTGCAAACAAACTCCAGATGCACCCCTTTGTGCATCTAGCCTTACATGGGTGCTGAGGAATTGGACCCTGATTGTTTAGACTTTGCAGGCAAGCACCTTAACTGCTGAGCCATCTCCCCAGCCCTCAAGCACCCCTGGGCTTCTTTCTCCCTTCAGGAGTCACCACTGTGCTCTACAGTGCTCACATCACCAGGTAGCCTCCACTTAATGTATCATACCTCCTTCCAACCCATAAAATAAGCTCCTCGGAGGTGAGAACTCTCGAGGTCAGATCTCAATATCCTCATTTCCCCCAAGTATATGGAAGTCAGCAACCCCAACTGTGCTGACTTCAGTCTATTAGATTTTCAGATGAGGGTAGATGAGTTGCTAGGAGTGTAGTACTCACGGGCCTATGGTTTGATTGACAGTTTCAGGGTTATATGTCTTTCTCTATTGCACATGTTCCTTCCCAGGATGCATCTGGTTATCATCATAGGACACCCACTTATCCATAAGCTTTAGATGGTAAATAAGGGATTCTCCATAAAAGTTCATTTAGACAACACAGTTACTGCACATGTACTCCAAACTAGTTCAGACTGGATGTTTCCCTGCTTGTCTGATCTCAGACCTATCTGAATGGGTACTGATGATTAAGAATGGCCACTTGAGGGGAAGAGGAAACAGCTCATTGTTTGAAGAAGTGTAGTGCAGCTGGGTACAAGGGAGACTCCCAGCTTCCCTCATACAGGTTGTTGGTGTGTTAACTGTCCAAGCCAAACAGTGTCCCATGTGACTAATCTATTTTCTATACTTGCCTGCCTCACTTCAAAGTATGGATGGTGAGAAGCCATGGCCCAGAGGGGTGCAGAGGTGCTCTGGACACAGCAGTGGGGTCAGTGGTCAGTGGGGTTCAGCTACCCTACAGGTCCCCAAGCAAGAGCTCAACTCACCACCACGGGATGTCATCTGTGAAGCCTCTTTAAGGCTTCACGTGCTTTTGGCTACATTCCCCAAACAATTCCATCATAGTGAAGCCAGACCCTTGCCAAGTTTCTTCTGGAGATCAAAGCTGTTTACATCCCTGGAGAGTAAACAAGCAGAGAGTCTGATCCCCTGATGGGATACATGCGGTCGGGCTTCATTCTTACCGGTATTGCTAACAAGCCTGCCCTGAGACTCCAGCCACAGAAGAAGTGTGGGAGAGATAACTCAGCATGTTTAGTGGTAGCGAAAGGATTAAAAGGTGACATACGCCACTCAGACCTTTTCTCTGTACCTATCCGACAGGGACTGCAAATGGCTGCGTATTCTACATGTTCCCTCAGGAAGACTGTTCTCTTGACTTGCTGATCTGTCCCATCCTTTCTTGTCACACTCCTTAGACCACGTTTAGATGTTCCATTTAAAATCCTTGAGCCTTTGGATTGCTCAGAGAATCCTCCAGTTTGAGAGCTCACAGGACACCAGTGACATTCCAGCGCATTTCCACCTTTCCCAGCCATCTCAAGCCCTCGCCCACAGCCCTGTTATCTACTGAGGGACAAGTCAGGTGCCTGGACTAGGGGCTTTCTCCTCTGGCCGCATTTATCCTGCACTGCACCAGACTGTCTAGAGTGTCCGGTGCATGCACACAGCTCCCCACCAGCCAAAGCATGGGACACGTGAGCCATCTTTTGCTTTTCCTTATTAAAAGGTAGGAGAAAATAAAAGGTCTCCAGGACTCAGAAGTACCATTAATGGCACACCAATAGAAGCGAACGCAAAGCCATTTGATGTCTACTGGAGGCTGTGCGCTGTCTCGGATCTGTTTCCTCTGCTTGCCTTTGGGCAAACAAACTGCTAATGCGCTCCTAATCTCTGGCAGGCATCCTGCATGGTCCTATAGGGAGCAATACGCCGATTTTCAGCTTTGCAGTGAATTCCTCCAAATATGGTTTAGTGTCAAAGAAAATTCCTCCTTTTTGAGAACTAGAGAGATAGGGATGGTAAGAACTCAGAAACAAAAGAATCTTGTCTCTGAACCTCTGCTTTTTTTTTTAATTGTGGCGTCTGTGTTTCTTTATTCTATCTTAGTTTTTAACTGCTACCAAAATAAATGTTAAGCACAATGTCAAACTATGAACGGACAAAGATCTTGATAGTGTCACGTGTCCTGAGGCAGTCAGGACCCCCTGTGTTGTTCTGACATTGCCTTGATTCGTCCATTGGAAGGATGCAGGTGACCTTATTTTCACCTCTGGACCCCCAAGTGTGTCCAGGGGTTACCCCCAAATTCATTTGTTTTTAAGATGTACTTGCTGGTTGCATTTTTCCCATGGTTTGGTGGATTTGGGAAAAGGGACTGTTATTTGGTAGCTGAAACCAGCCAGTCCATATAATCCAAAAGATGCCACTGGGAAGCCATGATAAGGCGTGTGATAAGGGTTATCTAAACACCAAAGCTGTAACTGTGAGGTCTGAAAACATGCTATTGAGGGTGCATTCATACGCAGGATAAAACTTCCTTTAATATCAAGACTGTGGCTTTAAACGTGAAATCCTGATAGAACAATTCTTTCATGCTCCTCCCAAGAATAACCTAAACCCTTATCATACACTGTCAGTAATGTGAATCTCATTTCAGATAAACACAGAGCATGTCCTATTGTTGCAACAAATATTCCTATATTTTCATTTTTAAGGGATGAAAACTTAATATGTGAGAGAAGAAAATTTGCTTGTGGTACCTAGTGCAATTATAGAATACACAATGATACCCTTGTAATTATATTAAATCAAACTAATATGCTTTAACTAGCTTTTAAGGTTTGTTAAGAGCAGGAGATGACTGGAAGCCAGGGTCCAGGTGAGATGTAACGTGGTTTCTCTTTTCTTTGTGCATGTATATTCACGTGGTGTGTTTATGTATGTTCTTTTGGAGGGTCCATGGGTGCAGGCATGGGCACATATATGTAGAGGCCAGAGGACAATCTTGGATGGAACCCTCATCATTTTTGCATGGGTTTTCGAGACCTCATGCTTGCAATGCAAACATTTTATCAACTGAGCCATCTTCCCAGCCCCTAAACTTGGATTATCCAATGAATCTGTACAAATCAACTTAAAAGTCACACTCTTCCCCATGAGTGGGCAACCACCCACAGACCTGATCACGGTAAGAATAAAGGCATATTGCTCTTGGTCCCCATGCAGAACAACTTTGTATACATGGTCACACTGTATGTGAGGATGCCTGGTGTTCTTAGTTGCACTTGACTTTGACCCTGCTCTGTAGGACGTGAGAGAGAACGCGGCCACCATGGGAACCTTCTGGAACCCAAGAGGACATATGCTGGAGTGAAACACAACATGGTTTTGGCCTTAGAGACTCAGTCAGATACACACAAGGCACTCTGGTAATTAGAGCTGCTATCATCTGCCTTAATTATATCAGAGTGAGGGGAAAGAGAAGGCCATTGTTCCAGGGGTGTTTCTTTGGGAAATTGGAGGTTGCTGCATTAAGCAAGATGCACAATGAAAGTCTGAAAATGCATATCTTACTAGAGAGACCTCTGAGCAGTATCTCTCGGGTGGCAGCCCACGCAGGGTTAGTGCCACACAGATACCAACAAAGCACTCTCTCATTCAGCTGTTTCTGGGCCCACATCTATGCACCTTTGGCTGGGTGGAGTGCTTGATAGGTTTCTTCCACACTATGATGATTTTCCACTGGCCTGGGATGTTTATGGGCTCCATAAAGGGCAGGTTCTAAAAAGATTATAGGCACTGAAAAAGGAAATACAACCATTTCTTCGGGAGAATGGTGCCAAACAGACTTAACATTTTTGGAATTTCTGGCCTGCCATGAGAAGGTGATGGCTCCCCATTGCCACCCTAGGTTGTTTTATGTCCTCAACAAAAGTCTTCAAGGGGTAGAATAAAAATTCCAGATATGAGACAAATGACCCGCTCCCTTCTCCAGGGACCAGATATGTCTTGTCAGGCCCACCCCATGAAGAGGATCCTCATGGGTGGATAAGAAGTTAGAATCCACTCACCAGGAATTGACCTCGGGTCCATGAACATCCCTCTCTGAGAGCACCGGAGGACTCTTTATTTTTAAGATTTTATTTTTCTAAAATCCTGAAAACTTTATAGATTCTCATAAAAGGCTTGTTTACAATTCAATTTATCTCCATGGTCTAGAAAGGAGATCTATGCAGGGGGCTGAGATGGTCCCTGCACAAAACCACTCTCTGACCCAGCAGATCAGAGTGAGCATGGCTCTCACTTCCGAAAACATTTGGGAGGCACTCTGGAAGGAACTCAGTAGTGCAAAAGATAAGAGCATTTCGAAACGTTCTTGTGTTGATGTTGGGGATTAGAGAAATTATGGATTTGGTTTAGAAGTGTTTTGGGGGCTGGTGCTCAGTGGGTAAAGTGATCGCCTTGTAATCATGATGACCTTGAATTCCATCTCCAGAATCCATGTAAAAAAAAATTCCAGGTGTGGTGGCACATGCTCCTAATCCCAGCACTGGGAATGTGGGGACAAGTTGGTTCTTAGGCCAGTCAGTCTGACATAATTGATGAGAACACTTGACTCAAATACAGGAAGTGGACAGTGACTGGGGAACAACACTGAGCTTGTCATCTGGCCACCACACGTACCCCAGGTGCTCTGGTCTCTAGAGGGATGTGCTTGGTTCTAGACCATCAATCTCCATCAGGTGCCTGAGAACCTTGGAGAGTGAGATGCTGCAGTCAGGATTAACTCCATGGCTTTCTCTTTCTCTATCTTTCTTTCATCCCCAACCTCACTCTGCCTTCTGCTCTCTCTCGGGGTTCCCTTCAATCCTGTTTTCACACACTCACCTGCTTTGGTCTCTCCTTGTTTGCCCTAGAAGGGACTGAGGAACCTGGGTCATGTTTAGGGACACCAGGAGCCCTGGATCCAGTGAACCATAAGCCGGCCAATTCAGCCAATACCCTGAAGGATTGGGGAGTCACATGCCATCCAGCAAACATAGATGTTACTGTAGTCAGGTAATGACTCTGCACTAGTGTTAGAAGTGTGATAAAGGGTTCAGGGTGAGAGGGTTTCAACTCTGACTTTTGTCCATTCTAGAACTACCTTAAAAAGTCACCCTTATGAGTCTACCACCAAAAGTCACTGTCACTCATGGGTCCCGATTAAGTAACCCCAATAAACTCGTTGGCTCACCAAAATGGTACAATGACACTTTGGTCTGTCCTCTGAGACTGGCTGTGGTGAACAGACATGTGTTTACATTGCCCCAGAGCAAAAGTTCCCCATGACAGTCTCCCTCAAGGGGTAGGTGGCATGCCCCACCACTGCATGGGAAAAACAATAAGGGGGTTAGCATGCTGTCATGGTTTGATACAGGTGTCCCCCACAAACAAATGAATGTGTTCTGGATAATTGATCCTCAGCTGATGGCAGTTTGGATTTTACAACCTGATGGAGCTGTGTTGTTGGGGGTGGGCTTTTGGGGGTTATAAGCCAGCTTCCCCTTGCCAGTGTTTGGCACACCTTCCTGCCACTGCAGTGCTGTGGTGGAGGTGATGTCCACCCCTCTGATCATGCCGTTGTTTCTCCTGCCAGGATGGAGTCTCCCCTCGAGTCTGTAAGCCAAATAAACCCATTCCTCCACAAGCTGCTTTTGTTTGGGGTCTTTCTGCGCAGCAACTAGAAAGCTGACCACAACACATGCAGCTTGTCATGCAGCCCAAATAAAACCCTGGGTCCTGTGAACCATCAGCAGTCTCTAGAAGAGACACTATCTAACCTTCAGTTCACACATCCTCAAACAAAGCTAGTATTGAAAGATATTTCTGCTTTTCCCAACACGTTGAACTGCAAATTCCCAAGCATGCGTGCATGCTATCTGAGTGTGTGCTTACCCAGGACCTTTGGCCAATGGCTTGGTTTCTCCTTCTTACCGACCACCCACAAATCCCTGTCTGAACAGCGTATTCTGGCTTCTTTCCTCAGTCTGACCAGGCCTATCTGAAAGCCTCTGTATTTTATCACACCCAGAAAGGAGGCAGCTGTTCCTCCCACTGAAACAGTCCTACAGGGGGATGGAGAGATGACCCAGAGGTTAAAGACACTTGCTTAGAAAGCTTAACAGCTCAGGTTCAATGTGCTAGTACCTATGTAAAGCTAGTTGCACAAAATGATGCATGAATCTGGAACCCATTAGCAGTGGCTAATGGCACACCCATTCTCTCTCTCTCTCTCTCTCTCTCTCTCTCTCTCTCTCTCTCTCTCTCTCTCTCTCTCTCTCTCTCTCTCTCTTTCTCTCTGCTTAAGAGCCACAGGGTTGGATGAAGTATCCATAGGCATCCCCCTCCCATACACAATGACTAACTGATGCTCTCATAACTCATAATCCACAACCCAAGGTGAATACCAGTAACCCTGCTGAGGAGGGCCCTCAGTTAAATGGGGGCAGGGAGGAGGGGAATAGGACCAATCATGATTTATCTATGCAACAAAGTTTTTAATTAGTAAAAATAAAAATCCAATAAATAAATAAAGATATTAACAATAGACCAATGATCAGAGACTGAAACAAGCTGGATTCATTACATAGATGGGTTTCCTCTCATAAGTCATTGACTCAGTCCTTCCTCAGAATGGGTAAAAGCACACAGGTAGGCACTCATCCAGATCCTGTGGAGAGGGAGAGGCAGGTGCCTATGCACCCGTCTCCCACAAACCCCAGGAACCACCTGTGGACAAGCCCCAGCCAGAGCTCTCTCCCTTGTCACAGAGCATAATCTCCAAGAATGCCCTAATTTCTCTCATTCCCTAAGCCTGTCATCAGGGCTGAGACAGGCTTATCCCTCTGAACAGATGAGATTAGTCGATCACGTTAGAGTCAAAAGGGGGTTTATGATGCCTGTAATACATGAGTCAAATTAAATACGTTTTGTTTGTACATCAGAGAATCCTGTTGCCGGACTCCTCTGTCTTCTGCTGGGTATAATAAATTGCCGATAAAACACAAGAGTATGGAGAAAACCCCTCCAGCAGAGAGCAGAGAACAAAGCTACAATTTTTTTTTCCTTGTCTTTTCAACCCACTAAATGTGATATTTAATTCCAGTGGTGCCTCTCATTTTTAATATCAAGTGGGGAATGAACACCAGAGAGCTCTGTTCCAAGTGGTTGGCTATGCCTTTTGTCTAGTGGGACTCCAGACATGACATCCAGTCTATATATAGTGCACAGGGCATTTTGGCAAGATGTGGGGACATTTCTGGGCCTGAGAGACTAGCAGTTTGTCCTAGAATACTGTAACTCCCCCTCTCTCTCCTCCTCCTTTCCTTCCTCTCCCTCCTCTCTCTCTGCCTCCTCTCCTTCCTCCTCCTTTTCCTCCTCCACTCTCACTGCTCCAACCTTTGTGATTTGTTCTTGTCAAAATGCACATCTTTCTTAGAAAATTCCAAGAATTTCCCAGGAAGGGCAGAGGGGAAGCTCATTGGGTAAAGTGCTCATCTCACTAGCTTGAGGACCTGTGTTCTATTCCCAGTACCATCATAAGAGAAAAAAAGAAAGTCTAACTTGGCATGCACACCTATAACCCAGCCCTGGGGAAGTAGGGATAAGAGTATCCTTGGAGCTCACTGATCAGCCATTCTAGCTTAATTGGTGAGCTCCAGGCCAGGGAGATGCCCTATCTCAAAAAGAGGGTGTGTCTTCCCTTGTCAGTTAAACCATTTTCAACATGCCTTCACAGATAGACCCAGACACACACACACAGGTATGTTTCCAAGGTGACTCCAAATTCAATGAAATTGACAATGAAAACTAACCATTATTTGTGGCATGAACACAAATACATTACATGAAGATAACACAAGAGCCAATAGGAGCAACCATGTACAGGAGCAGAAAGATCTGACGTCAACTATGAGGCAGTGATATGCAATGTGAAGGTAATAAACACTAGAACAAATAAAAATGCTATAAAACAATGAGCTAGCAGAAGACATAAATTTATTCAACTACAGTGATAATTGGTGGTGTCATTATCTTCTTGTTGTTCAGACAAACATCTGACCAGGAGCAGCTTATAGGAAGAAAGGGTTTATTTCAGGCTTACAGTTTCAAGGGAAAGCTTCCTCAGGGTGGAAGAAGCTAACCCACTTCCACACATCCATAACAGAGTGACAGCAGCCAGCACCAAGGAGCATGAGCTGACTCTGAACACACAGGGCTAAACTCCACCTCAAGTCCCGCCTCTGATGACACACTTCCTCCAGCAGGACTCCACTTCCCAAACACTCCAAACTGAGGACTAAGTAGGAAACTTATTCACAAACACCTGTGGCTATGAGGGGATTTTTTTAACATTCAAACATCCACAATTAGATCTCAAATAATTAATAGCAGTTTATGTTGGCATAAAAGCAACTGTATGCTAGTCATAGGAACATCACTTTATATAAACGACAAACATATGTTAAAAGTAAAGTTACATACCATGCAAACACCAATCCTAAAAGAGCTGAGATAGCTACATTGATATCAGCATCACAAAAGATGACGCCCTATCACATAAACTGGACTAGACACTGGACTTGAGTTCATGCCACTGAACCACCACATATATGCTGGGCTTCCATTTCCTTCATGCTGGGACCAAATACCTGACCAGAGGCAACCTAAGAGAGGAAGGTTTTATTTTGGCTCATAGTTTAAGGGAAAGGCATAGTGGTGGGAGCAGCTCTCAGATGTGGCGGCAGGAATCTCGGGTTGCTTGCTAGCTTCTCAGTAGATTGGAAAGGAGAGGAAGGAGGGTGCTGGCTTTCAGATGCCCTTCTCCTATCCCACTTTTGACTTGCTCCAGGCTTCCAAACTACCAGCTTGGTGCTGCTCACATGCTGGGCAGATCTTTGTAGCTCAGTTAATCCTCTCCAGAAACACCCTCACAGACATGCCTAAAGATTTGCCTCATTAATGCCCTGTATGTTTCTTAATCCAGTTAAGTTGACAATCAAAACCATCACCACACGCCCTAGAAACCAAGCGGTTTACTGATCATAAATCACCACTTCAGTAGACTACACTCAGGTTACCAGGTCTTTGGGAATTTTTTTTTTAACTTCATCCATTAAGACATTTGTATACCAAAACTATGCTTTAAAAAAGCAATCTGCCTTCAAGAGCAGAGAGTAAACATAAGCATTATATATCACTGCCAAGCTGAATAAACACCATCTTGATGTGCTGAGCGTTGCTAATGAGCAGAGAGGCCATTGGCTAAATACACTTCTTAAAAGACATCTTGCAGTCAAGGGAAGAGTGAGGCTTTGTGTGAGGCCCACAACTGCATGCAGGCTTCTCATTCCTAAATTCAATCAAAACCTTCCTTTGGCTGGGAAGATGATTCAGTGGGTAAACATGAGGGCCTCATAGGGCCTGATTCCCCCTAAATTGGATTTTTCAGCCCCCATGTAAACAGCTGGGTGTGGCCATGCATAACTCTCACCCCAGTCCTGTTGGGGATGGAAAGCAGAGAACCATTGAGGTTCACTGGTCTGCCAGTCAGACAGAAAAATGGCAGCTCTGGGGTCAATGAGAGACTCTGTCTCAAGGAAATAGGAATGATAGAGGAGGGCATCCAACTGTGTCCATTGGATTCCCCAGGTGTCTTCTGCACACAAACATGCTTATGTCACAAACACCACACACCACATACACACACACACACACACACACACACACACACACACATTCCCAACAGATCTGTTGGGGTTGTAAACAGAATTCCCAGGAAATGATACTAAAGGCTGCTCTCAGTTTTGTGGGGAGTATTGGAGAGTACACCTGATTGGATCACACCGAAGAACCCTACTTAGAAAACTAAATATATAAGTCTAGATAGTCCGGGTTATGGCTGTGGGGCTAGCTCAGTGGGTAAAATGCCTGCCTCACAAGAATGATACCTGAATTTAGTCCCCAGGACCCACATAGAAAATTAAAGGCCAGGAATGGCAGCATGTGCCTGTAATATCAGTGCTGGGGAGGCAGACACAGGAGGATCTCTGCAGCCCATTGGCCAGCCAGTCTATACTGCTTGATGAGCTCTAGACCAATGAGAGATCTTGTCTCTAAAAGAGGTAGATGGCATTTTTGAGGATGACACCCAACATTGTCCTCCAGCCTGGCCTCCACACATAGGTACACTTATGCATATACACACGCACACGCGCACACACACACACACACACACACACACACACACACACACACGCACATATATACACATGAAAAATAGGCTAACAAAGTGGGAATCACCATTTGCTTTACAAAAGGACTTTTACACACATTTTTGCTCATACTTCATTAAAGCACGGCTTGATTTTTCAGGCATCAAATTCCACAATCAAGGAAATTCATATACTTCATGGGTCTTTGCATTTTCAGTCACCTGCTTTACAGGTAAAGATAAGTTAAAATTTGTGTGGATGGACTTCAAGGCAGGACTGATGGACCGCTGTTCCCAGTAAATAATAATAAATCATCAACATCATCATCTGAAATTAACACCACCTAGAATGTTCCTAGAAGGCCTCTTCTCAGAGAAGTTGGTGCTGGAGAAAAGTCACAATTTTTCACTTGACCCTCAACAACTGCTAAGGTTTTCTGGGCACCATGGATACTGTGCAGGTAACGTGGGGTAACGTCATTTCTCATATCCCTCTTGTTGGGGTCAGCTTTCTAGTTGCTGCACAGAAAGAACCCAAACAAAAGCGGCTTGTGGAGGAATGGGTTTATTTGGCTTACAGACTCGAGGGGAGACTCCATCCTGGCAGGGAAAACGATGGCATGAGCAGAGGGTGGACATCACCTCCACCACAGCACTGCAAACAGTGGCAGGAAGGTGTGCCAAACACTGGCAAGAGGAAGCTGGCTTATAACCCCCAAAAGCCCGCCCCAACAACACAGCTCTAGTGAGGTTCTAATTCGCGAATTGCCATTAGCTGAGGATCGATCTATCAGAACACATTCATTTGTTTGTGGGGGACACCTGGATCAAACCATGATACCTCTGCAACCCGGCCAATAGATAATGTAACTTTCACATCAGGTTACACTGAGTCCACTTAAAATGCAGTGAGAAAAATCAGAGTTGTTTTCACTAGAAATGAACACTCTCCAGGGTACAGCTTCCTAAGCTGTCAGTCACAATCCCACATGGGCTTGCTTCACTGAAATGTGATGGGACACGAAAAATTTAACAAGAGGAAAAGGTTTCTGAATATGCAAAAATTAATTGAAAATTCATTAACCAACTATTAATTAAAAATCAAATGCATCATGAAACTGAGGTGATTTTTGGTGGCACTTGTCAGCGTTGCATCATGGGACCTCACTGTAGCCTTGATTCTGAACTCCCAGGACCCAAACCATCCCACCATGCAACACCAAATGCCTGATGCCTGAAACACCTCATCTCAGAGTCAATGCTAATGTGTGTAATGAATTGCCGTGTTTTTACTGGACAAAGATTTCGGCTCTTACAGAAACGTTAGGGTTTTATTATGAAAAACCAAGATTTCGACATTTTCCTACCATCATTCCTCAGCATTTGAGCAACAAATGAGTGTAACTTGGAATTGGAATGTGTTAGAATGTGTGATTCTTTTTAAAACTGCTGTTTGATTTACTGACTGGAGTTTCATAACAATTGTGAAATGAGTTTTCGGCATGGAATCATAATAGAGTTTCCAACAATTTCAGAAATGGCCCTATCTATACCCACTCCGCCATTCTGCACTATGTGTTTATGTGAAACACAGCTCTCAGTATTGACAATTATAAAATCAGACTATGGATCAACTCTGTAAAACACTGAAGATGCTCTCATTCCTGTACTATCAAATCATCAGGCAGAATTTAATTCATCATGTAAAAATAAGCAAATGCATCCATCTCATTAGTATGCAAATTTGCTTTCATTTATTTTCATTGAGAACTTTATTGTATGAGCATCTTGCATATTGGTCATATTATTCCCGTCGGGTTATACTCGTACACTTCCTCTCCTTCATTGAGGGCCCCAGGATTGGTGAGATTACTCGTATTCACTGTAGGGTCATAAACACACCAGTCAGTCTTTGTGGGGAGGGAGCAATGCCTCAGAATACTCCTTCCCACCCTGTGGCTCTTAAATTCTTTCTGCGTGTGTATACCAATAATTGTTCTAAAATAAATTTATTTTATGATTTCTTCTCACTGAATGTTTGATATGTATACCTATTTTATATCTCTATATGCCCAAAATAGTATAGATATCGCTGTGCAGAATGAGGTTGGGAGTGGACCCAGTTTATGAAGCCATATTCTAGGGCATATTTTGGTAAATCGCACTCTAGAGCATAGCAGAAAGAAGTTTATAGTGCAATAATCTCCTTTTAATTTGTTTATTAATTTTTTTGTTAAATTTTGTTTGTTAAATGTAAATTTAATTAATTTTAATTTAATGGACCTGCTTGTCAATATGGCTTCCCATTGGCTCCCAGTCAAGCAGACACAACCCCAGGGCTGCATGACATCCACTCAGCCCTTAGAACTCACCCAGAAGGAAGGACACCTTCTTCCCTACACTTTCTGGAGGGGAAGAGGTGGTTCCTGCTGGTAAGATGAACTCACCCAAGACAGGGAAAGGTAAGAGGGGCTAAAGCTCTAGAAAGAAGTCCCTACAAGTTCATTTGTGTTGGGATGGGATTACTGGTTTGCTTAGCAGGGCTGGCTCAGCTTCTGAAGTAGACCTGAAGTTCCCACCCACTCTCACTGCCGGTGGATCAGTATCTGGCAGCTGGAGACTCTGCTCTGACCAGCAGTGAGCTTTCCTGAACAGCCACAAAGTGTTGACTTCATTCAAAGAGGAGATAAAATTAAGTACCTTGAGGTGGAGGGACAAGCAATCCTTTCCTGGCTGAGGAATGTGACCACCACCATTGTAACTGGTGTCCTGTAACAGGTCCAGACTCAGTGGAGACAGAATTTGCACCAGTGGGGACATCATGTCTCATGTTCTAAATAAGCTCCATGGATTGGCATTGAGGTTTCTGGGTCCTGTAATTCCACCTCATCTCTTCCTGAGCAGGAAGGTTATATTGAGCGGGGAGGTTAGTAAAAAGAAGCATTATTCTATTTTGTAGCATCTTGAAATCAAGTTAGAGAAGAGAAGATGTCCAGATGGAATTCAAGGGTCATTTCTGCTTAATGCAGTCAACCATGGATTGAAGTGTTGAAAACTCCTCTTTCAGAAATCACATTTTCATGAGTTCAAAATGTTCCAAATTCCAATATCATTAGTGTCTAACTATGCCTAAGGCCTTTCCTTACAGTGTCCATGGTACGCAGTGTCCCTGGATGACCCCCTCCCTTTAGATGGCAGTCAGTACCCATCATATGCGCTTCCTGCTGACGTCTGTCTCTGAGGTGGTTTCCTCAGATGCCAGTGCTCAGAAGATGACTGAAACACAATGACGATTGGACAGATCCATCAAACTGTATTGTCGTCATGAGAGTTTCAATGAAAAATTATTTCACACACATGACACTCTTTAAGTGACAATCGAATGACTAGAATTTCATGTTAAAATGGAATGTAAATTCAGTGGTAGAACAAAGATGTCATCCTTATCCTTTCACTAAATTTCATGGAGTACAGATTCTGTGCTTGCACCCACCAGGTCCTGAGAGAAGGAATATATCTTGTCCATGAACTCATCATCACGTATTGAAAAGACAAAGTTAAGAATAACAAGCTGTTTCAGGATGTCTATTACTCTTATAGGAAGAGACACAGGGTGTGCTTCACAGAGCATGGTGAGACTGGGTGCAGGCATGTGAGTGGCATTCATATTTATGTGCTTATCTGTGTACTTGTGAGGGAGTGTGACATTTATGACTACACCTATGTATGGCTGCAGATGTGATGTGTGTGCTGGGAGTGCATTTATATATGCATATACTGTGTGCATGGTACATGTGTGGTGTGTGTTTGTGCATTTGCATATGTGTATTTAATGGGAGTTTTGGAGGCCTAGGTGGTACTTCTTCCCACCTGCATACAAATGGTCTGTACCTGTGTGACTCAAGGATATCACTTGGAAGATCTGGGCCTCACAGAGGTCATATTAGGATGGGACAGTCCTCTTGCCACAGAGGAGTCAGGAAATGGCTAACCATGGCTGAGAACTCACGATACAGAAGGACAATCAGGCTGTTTTGGAGAGCTGAGCCAGGGAATGTGAGAAAAGGACAGAGGGGTGACAAACTGAGCCCAGGGTGGGAGAGGTTCTGACACCTACAGCCATGTGATGCTAGTCTTCAAGGGAGGACACCAGGTTGACATGGGGAAGTGATGAAGGGGAAGGGGAGAGAAGTCAATCTTGTGATGACCTTGACATCTCAGTTATGTCGCTGGGAGAGGAAGGCGCCTTCAAGAAGTGGCCAGGAAACAGAATGACTTGGGTACAGAAAGGGTGTCCTGAAAGTTTCTGGGGAAAATGAAAGGTGGGTCCACCCACCCGCAGTGAAAACATAAGTGCAAGAATCTTAGGAGTTGTGGGGTAAAACCCACACTATGTGCAGCTCCCAACCAATCCCTTCTGCTATTAGAAAGTCCCTCTCGAACTCAGACATGAAGCCCTTCTGGAAATTTAAAGACCTCTGGGTAGTGCAAGCAGGCAAATCTCAATACTATGTCAGCGTTCACCACAAGCAAGAGATCCCACCAAGTTCTGCTCACAGAGGATGGGAACACAGCCACATATATCTGAAGTCAAAGGTTACTGTGACATCCTGGAAATCCCAGCATGACTACCTCCTAGCTTGATTTCAGAAGATTGATTTGATAAAGGAAAAGGTTATAATTTCCAGAAAGGGTTCAGTGGATAAAAACTGCCATCCAATAAGCCCATTATTACTAACACACTGTTTTTTTCTCTTGAAGGACTGTATGGTGGTGCTGACAGGGAGTCCTCCTGTGAGGCTGGCCAAGTACCCATCCAGGAGAAGCTGATGGGAAATCCGAATGACACCCTCTCTCCCTGGGGTCTTCCTCTGCAGGCTTAGAGCACTGAGGCAGAACACTTCTGACATGAGTTTCTGGATTAAGAACTGATGGTGGGTGAAGGCACCAAAATGAAATAATAAGACTCTGTAGTACAAAAGGTTATGTTTCTTTAAGTGACAAAATAAAGCTGAAGGAAAAAAATCAATTTTTAAGAAAAAAAATCAGTCTTATTCCAACCTACTAGTTGGAAAAAAGAGGTTCCATGGAAGGAGAAAGTAACGGAAAGAAATTATATCAAAATCCATGATCTACACATGTCAATAAAAAGGGTTTTAGAGAGAAAAAGAACTGAAGTAAGAAACATGAATAAAAGATATTTCCTCCCAAGATGAGAGTTTACCTTGGGGGTAAGGTTTTTCAAACTGTTGTAGATTCCAGAAAGGTGCCAAAAAATAAAGACAGTAATGACCTTAAGAGTTCAAGTTCAGCCCTTCAAGGTAGCACACACCTGTGATCCCATCACTTGGGAGTTGGAAGCAGAGAATTAGGAGTTCAAGATCATTCTCAGCTATAGAGCCAGTAAAAAGTATGCATATAAATGCATGTGTACACACACACACACTCATACACACACACACACACACACACACACACATATATATATATATAATCTTTTTCATTTTTAAAAGCTTCTAATTTGTAACCAAATAATTAGATTTTATTCCAGAAAAAAATGAGCTCTCCACTGATATCAGCTCTAGGCCCTGGGTTATTTCCATAGAGAGGAGAGGGAGAGTGGCTGTCGACTACCTTACTAGTTCAGAGTGTCCAGGCCTCAACAGCCATCTGGGTAAGTCTGGCACTCTTGTCTGGCTGCCTGTGCTCTGAGCATGGTGGTACTAACCACCTGATGGCCCTCAGGGGACACAGCTAGTGTGATAACAAGATTCTGGGCCATTCCTTTATGCACTCCCTTGTTCCTTTACATGGTCCACCCTAGATGGGGGGTGGAAGATCTATTATGCACCTGGGATGGAGTGGGCATGAGGCATCCAGTGGTCTGAAATGTGGACGTGTCCCCAGCCTCACCACCAGAGCTTTTCCCTGCACCTAGATCTGAAGATCAAGCCTGGGAGTGGCTCAGGACATGACAGCCAGAGTTTTGGAACATGGTCTTGGGACACATCTGTCCCTCACTGAAATCCATACAATACAGGACAGTCTTCTGAATCCCTGGTGATGGCCCAGGGAAGAAGAGCCTGTCACATTTTCATGGCTTCTCCTCAATCCAGCTTTGTGGCTTTGAACAACCCTTCATATCTCTTCTGAGCCCTTCCGAGTGTCAGAAAAGAATCCTGCTCCCAGCCTCACTCAACAGGCTACATGAAGTGCTGCCCAGGAGAAAATAACTCTTTGAGAAAGAAGAAAATCGGGGTACAAACAGGAAGGGTAACAGTCAAAATCCAAGTCTGCTTTGCTTTTTTTTTTTAAATTTCAATGCCTATTTTAACATACATTGTTTGAGTGCTACATAATTAAAGTTTGAAAATTATTGAAATCATATGGCTTCAATCAAGTTATGCTTTCATATCTTTTTGTATACTCCATAGAGAGGACATTTTGCTATTCATTCTATACCTTGAGAAAGGAAATGCATTTGATTGTGAATTAAATACTGAAATATCAGATCACCAGGAGCCAAGTCAGCTCCATTTTAGGGTCCAGAGCTCCAACACTGGGCCTGACTCATGGGAGAAGGGCACCAGAGACCCCCACCTTCCAGAACAGCCTTTACCAGTGGATAACTCCTTCCCTTCTCTTTTTTTTTTCCACAGACTGTAAAGACCTCTAATAAGAGCCGCAGAAGTCAAGTGCAAATTTGTCTTTTGCTGAACAAAATGCCACAAGGGTGAACAAGCCCACATACACAGCGTTCACTTGAGCTCCCTGTGGGCATCTGGAGGTAGGGCATCTGGAGTTGGGACAGGTACCTGTCATTGCACAGGAGGCCTGCATGCCTTCCCCTGGGGCCAGCCTATCCCCAAAGCTGCAGTTTGCCAAAGGCATTCTCCCTCTGCCTCTTCGCTGCTATGACGGATATTTTCAATGTGCATAAAGCAGCTAGGATGGCTTGGCACAGACCACAAAGCATCTGCTGGCAATGTGGACACCTGCCTGCCCAGGGGGAGAAAACCGAGCGAGGCCCTGGAGCTCCAAGAGTGCCCCTTTTCTTGTCTTTGATGTTATGAGGAATTTTGTCTTTCCTAAAAGACCTAAGTGCCTGAAAAAAAATGTGTGTGAAACATCCCTATTCCCAGTAGTTGTATCTACTATATGTGCCGTGAACAATAGTTCAATTATTTGCTGCGGGCCGACAAGTCACCTCAAAGCCTGCATTTGCAACAGGGAAACCATAGCGGCAGACTTGCTGCTACTTCTCAGCAGATGCTGCAGAGATGGGACCTGTTTCTACTGATCGTGATGCTGACAGACAGTCCTCAGATATTTGGGAGCCCCCAGGAGCCCCAAACTACAAGCTCACTGCAGGAACCCTCTGCCCAGATTTATTTATATAGAAACATTTCAGATCTGTTTTTTTTTGTGTGTTGTTTTGTTTTTTGACGCATCTTTTCTATCCCCATCGATCTGAGAAAAGTACATGGATTATTTCAGAAACTAAGGCAGGAGTCAAACCTGGTAATATGAAAATAATTTAATTGTTGAAAACACAGGATTGCCACTGGATCTGTTATAATAGGTAATACAATGCTCGTTGGGGTGGGGGTGTTTATTTCTTTTCTCTTTTTGCTTCTTCAATCTAGTTTTCATCTCTGTTGAGTTTCATAATGTTTAATCTGGCTTGATCTGAGTGTGAATATTTTATTCCATTTCTAAACAATCACATGTGATAATTCCTTTAAGAAAGGAAAAAAAAAAGCAAGTAAATTCCTTTGTAGGTGCGCTTCTTTTGAGTAGTTTAACTGGAATACTTGCCCTGCAAGATTTTCAGTCATACAGCTGGGCTCATAGGCTTCGGCTCTGCCTGATTCTCACAAACACATTTGTAAGGTGATTAACTCAGAATTCATGCTGCTTCAAGAAACTGAAATGGCCAAGTGTTTGGGCCGTTTTGAAGCCGAAATGTAGGAAAGCACCCACCAGAATCAGGGGTAGGGCTGCAGTCCCAAGCTAGCTCTGTGCAGGGCCATAAAGCTGTGCAAAGCTGTAAAAGCAGGTGATTTACAGAAAGGCAAGTGTGTGGGCGCAGCTGGTATTTTAAAATCTGACATTATTTTCAGTATTTATTTTAAATCTCAATGCTTAAATTGATTTAGGAAGGTCAAAAGGAATGTGTTCTTTTCCCTTCGCATGTAGAGAATTAGGTTGACCTGAAAGAAAGAAAGAAAGAAAGAAAGAAAGAAAGAAAGAAAGAAAGAAAGAAAGAAAGAAAGAAAGAAAGAAAGAAAAGAAAAGAAAAGAAAAGAAAAGAAAAGAAAAGAAAAGAAAAGAAAAGAAAAGAAAAGAAAAGGCAGTATTGCTATAAACTGACTTTTTTTTTATTATCCACAATGAGTTACATTGTTTAGTGGGCAAACAATGAGTTGTTATCCCCAATTCTTCATTGCCCCCCTTCCCCATCCCCAGTCATCTGGATATCCTCTATAAGCTGACTTTTTAAAGGGGAAGAAAATTACCTGCAGGGCCCCAGAGGAAGCAGCAGTGGGTGTGCATATGTGTGTCTTCTCTATCCTTCCTGGGTCTGCTAGGAAGCCTGGTGCCCACCCGGTGTCTGTCAGCCTGACAGGCTGGCTTGCTTTGTAAGGGCTACTCAGGACTCTCAGATCTCCACTCACTGTATGTAAACTGAGGTGCACATTTCTACGGCTTGTCAAAACAATCCTGAAATCCCATTTTCCTTTAATAAAGTATAGTTTTGTCTTCCAGCTGTATGCTTGAATAAGATGTCATACTCTGTTTTTGTTCCCCATTACACCCCGCTGATGTTCTTAGGCAGCGAGAAAATTACCTTATTGAAACATATTGCTGGTAGTGACTACCCTGCCAAATTTTGCATCGGTATTACACACATGACATATTCAGAGACCTTTGAGTAAAACTATGAATATCAAGTGATTGAAAAGATTATACAGGGGCTCGGGTCTCCTTCTTGGGGGATAAAAGGTTGTGGTTCCAGATGAGCGTATTTCAGATCAATATAATTATGTCATAAAAACATGTCACAAAATAGTTTGCTTCAGAGCCTGTACACTCAACAGCCTCCACCCAGTTCTGTCTTCCATGTGGATTTGCCTTTTGTGGCTGCCAGGGTCCTGTGGGGTTGTGTGTTTGTATTTCCTGAATTTCCAGGCACACACCGGGCATTCTCCGTACTGTGCACATTCATGGGTGTGCAAGCCTCATCATGGGAAATAGCTGGTTGTGATTCCCAGCACCCCATGCTTAGTTGAAGTGTGAGCTGTTCCACCCACCCCACCCCCAAACACACACCCTAGAGGCACACATGGAATATGTCCATATGTGGCTTTGTGTTGGTGGAAAGACTTCTGAAATTGCTAGAATGATGGGTGAATAGGTAGAAACTGTGTGACATTTGTAGGTGCTGACATCTATCACCTGATTGAACTTGGCTTTCCATGTGCTAAGAGTGGGTGAGCCCACAATCACCCCACTGCAATTCTAAAACCCAACTGAGGATCAGCCATGCAGTTCCTCCTAGTGACCTCAGAACCCCAATGGGGGAAGCTAGTGACTTGGAGAGAGAATAAAATCCTATTGAGGGTACTCACAGCAACGACAAATGGACAATTAGTTTCCATAATGGTGGTCTCTTATAAAGAGAGTGCTTTCAAAAGGGTCTATATTTATCTCAGTTCCACAGGGTGCTTCTACATGGATATAGACCATATCAATTAAAAACTTCATTTCTGGGCCAGGCTTCATGATGAATGACTTTAATCTCAGCACTTAGGAGACAGAGGTAGGAGGATCACTATGAGTTCAGGACTAGCCTAAGACTACATAATGAATTCCAGGTCAATGTGGCTAGAGAGAAAGGAGACTCTCACTAGTCAGAAGCTCATCAATTAGGCTAAACTGGCCTTCCAGAGAGCCCCGGGGATCCTCCTGTCTCTGCCTCCCCAGTACTAATATTACAAGTGTGCACCACAATTTCCCACCTTGACTTTTAATTTTAATGTGGGTTCTGGGGATCAACTCAGGTCCTCATGTGCACAAGGTATACACTTTACCCACTGAGTTATCTCAACCCTGATTATGTTTCTCTGTGAAGGAGTCCTGAGCTTTTTCTTTCTTTCCCTTTGCTGTGCCATTCTGCCTTTCTTTCTCCATCTTGAAGCTCAATTCTTCCATAATCAGCATTTTTCAAGCACAAGGAATGAGGCTCTGAACCCCTTCAGTGGTAGCAGAGAGCAGAGGGAACAACCTGAACCATGGGGTAAGGAACAGAGCCCAGAGCCAGCATCTTGGGAATGCATAGTTCCATGAGTGTGATTTCAGAGATGAATGCACAATGGTCCTTTGAAGAAAACAACCAGAATATGGATTGTATTTATATGTCCTATGCTGCTTTGATTCTGTGCTTATTTAATTGACTAAGTGGTGACTAAGGAAAGCTCCTAGCCATCCAGAAGTGTCCCACAAACCCCAGCTCCCCACATCACTCTGGAGCCCTCTGGGGATTCGTCCTGCCGCTTCCTATACATCTTTGAGGCATCCTCAACTGCATAGGAATCACTGAGGGCTCAGAAAACCCCCCATCTTGATCATGCTTTGTTCTTTCACAAGCGGCTGTGTGTGAGCCTTGGGGGGCTATGGACACATGCCCAGGAAGGCTGGGACATGAAGGAAGTTTGAGCCTCCCGGTGATCCTGGAAACATCCCCTTTCTCAGTATAAGGTTTTATGTGTTCTGGAGCAAATTGTAGGAGGAGCAATAAGCCCTACCACCCGGCTCATTCATTGCCAGTGGAGGACCAACATCCACCAATTACAGGAACCCACCCCTTGTAAACACAGACCCCTTCTTAACGTTTGTTCCCTCATAAATGTCCACATCGAGAGGCACTATCTGCTCCCGGAGTGTTTATTATTCCATCCTGTGCACTTTATGGAAAGGGAAGTCCTCTCCTTCCCTTCCTCTGCTTCTGAGAGATGAATGCAGTGCTTGGTGATTTTATGACGTTAGTGTTTATAAAGGTAAATCATTCTAGCATATTCCCTCCTCCAAAGGATGTGACTGCACACCAGGCATTGTGTCAGGCTGGTACAGTGATGCTATCACTGGGCTTGCTTCCTCCTCCGTGGGTGTTGGAGAGTGTCCAGGGCCACTTGATCAGGGGAGGTAGCTTTTGTTCTCAGTTGACACAGAGTGGACGGAGGATGCCAGCCTCTGTAGTTTCTTGGTCTTCTCATCTTTACTTTCCCTTGTGATGATCACTGTCATCAAACATGTGAGTGCAGTATTTATCCACCCTGTGTCCCCATTCATGAGAGCGCCTCACAAGGCATAGCCATTTCCACAAATGCCCACCTGTGCCTATGCTTTTTAGTGGGGCCCCATATGCGTTTGAACCCCCTGCCTCAGAACTGGGTCATCAATCACTAGTTGAGAGCAGCCCCTCCTCCACACTTCCTGCCCTACAACACAGCTATGGAGACCCTCAAAACACCCAAAGCCTTACACAAGCCCGCAGCAATGCAGCTTGAGAGAGTGGGCTCCCGAGCTGGCTCAAGCTTGCTCAGGCAGAGGAACCTTGCAGGTCTGGGATGCTGTCCCTGGGAGCCTGCCTTCAGGCAAAGATGCTGGGGAGAGACCAGGAAGAGGGGAACAGGAAAGGCAGAGGATGGAGACAAGGTGAGATCCTGGAATAAAGCTGTTCCTATCCCAGGTTGGCAACTCTGAAAACCGAAATCCAGCCGCATTTGGGTAAATCCAATGTAAAGAGGAGAAAACAGCAGACAGAAGCCAGCATGGGGCGTTGAAAAGAGTAGGAGTTCTCCCTTGTGAAAATGGCCCTCCAAGCCTCCAGCCGCCCCCCACCCCTGCTCTGCACCCCACCTCCCACACTCAGCAGCTCTTTCCCAAGAACAAAAATGAAAGTTCAAGCACCAGGGCCCGCGCAGTGGGAGACCCGTCACATGGGCACATCATGAAATTTTACTGCAAAATATCCTTTTTTTTTCTTATTTGAAAAGACAAATTATTAGCATTTTTAAACAATTTCAATATGTTTAATGGCTGAAAGTTAAGCTGAAGCTGTTCTGCTTACTGAATAAAGCACCAGGTCTGTAAACAGGAGTCTTAAGTTACCCCAAGAGTACACTCATTTTAAATTTTACTTGAAAGCGGGATGTACGTTTATTACAATTTCAAACAAAATGCTAATGCCATTAAACAAATGAGGTTTAGGCAAATTAACTGCATTTTAATATTCTGAAAGCCTATGATATAGGACATTGTGTTACGAAACATTGGCTAGAAGCATCGCTTGCAAGTGGGGATCTTCATTGCTGTGAATCTCAGGAGAATATTTGTAATTAGTATCATTTGCCTAATACTTCAGGTTAATTAGAATATTTAATTGAATAGCTGTAATCTTCAGAGATGACTATATTATGATCAAATTAGCACCATCCCGACGCACGCTGATCACAGGACGGCAGCCTGCCTCACTTCTGCTAACTACTCAGCCCTCTGGAGCGTTCAGCAACATAAGAAAAAATCTGTTTCTTACACTTTTGAATTTTAATGATCCATTTGAACTCTGCCATCAACATTTAATTATTCTAGAAAAAAAAAAGTCCCAGCCATGACTCCCATATGGCACGTTGGCAAATGTGCTTGCCCACGGTGGTGCCTGCACCTCCCCAGCAGCTCAGAGGAGGATGGAGCCCTGTTTCCTCTCAATGCAAGGTCTTTTCCTAAGAGTGTTTGCAAATACAGACCAGACGAAGCTTGGCGGAAGAGGTTACTAGGATACTATTGAAACACCATTAGAAACAGATGAATTGAGTTTCAGAAGGCTACAATAGGCTTAATCCTATAAGGTCACCACTGGACACTGTATTGTACGCAGAAGGTCTGCAGAATCAGGTGCCTGGGCAGCTAACCCTTGCAAGCCAGAAACACGTTTTTTTTTTTTTTTTTTGAAGACATGGGGGTGGGGGTATTTGTAAAAAAAAAATTAAAGCTTCATGGGGTGGGCAGGGAAAGGTTTTGATACTTAAATGATAGGATGGAATGTGTGGCTGTCAGTGAAGGTCAAGGAAGATTCCACGCGCATGCTCCCAACATCCTGAGGGCTAAGTGATGTTCATGAAATAATTAGGAGCCATCGAGAGGCATTTAGGGAGACTACAGTGTGTCCCAAACCATTCCCAGATTCACTGATACCTTCCTGGCCTGGAATATCCTGATCCCTGGCACATGACAGAAGCAAGGAAGAGAACCCCAAAGCAGCCCTGAGGTCTCTATGGGTCAGGATGCTGCCCTGCTAATCCTTGCAGGGTCTCCCCAAGGTCATACTGGCAGGGTTCCTCCAGGGATGGGGTACAGAAGGTCATTCCACAGAGCAAGCCAAGCAAGATCAGAAAGAAGCGGCTTCCAGCGCTTGCCTCGGCTCCCTCCACAATGTCAATCATCCTTAGATGACACGCCTTGCAAATGGCTTACGTGATAAGCACTAACTCTATTTACCCAGGGGATGCCTTTAACTTTACAAAAAGGTAAAGAAAAATTCTGGAATAAAGTGTCACTTCACAAAATAAGAAATTTAGGATTTTTTTCCCCCTAGAAAAGCGCTTTCATCTTTGCAAGAAATGTGCATCTTTGGAGCATTCTAGAACACACACACACACACACACACACACACACACACACACACACACACACACAAAGATAAACATGTGCAAGTGAGCTTTTAAATACAGCTATTGTATTTTGCTTTGAAATTGATGGATGAACCGGAGGAGGGAACTGATGGTGGCTGTACTTGTAAATAACCGAAGGAGAACTAAGTACAGGTCAATGTCATATTGAGACTTGCATTTTGATTTGTTAACAAGAGTTAAAATTGTGTGCTGATAATTCATGGCACAGGCGAAAACCAAGCTCGCTAGGTACAGGGGTGATTGGCAGAGTGACGGGCGTGAGGCACATCGTTCCCAAACATTGATGCATTTAGCCAAATTCGTAATCATGTACTTCTGGGATAATTGATGCATGAGATGAAATGGTGATGGTTTTAAAACCTGAAATGTCTTTAATGAACAAGGAGGAAGAGCATGGCATGAGTCAGCAGAAATCACCCCAAATCAAGTGCTCTCAGTTTGAGCTGAAGTGGGGTACTGGTTCCCAGGGGCTCCCTGACTCTGTGACTTCTGCTCACAGGGTCACATTAGAGAGAAGTGAGCGCCCACCATGCCTTCTTATCACCACTTTTATTTTTAAATCCCTTCCGAATGACGATTTCAACTCCTCTCCCCGGCAGCAGTTAAAAGCACCTTGAGGATTCATTTTAATGGCTAGCATGCTGCATAATGGAAGTTTTTTCATATGAAATGTTGAAAAAAAATTGCTGAGCACAGCAATCGCCCGTGTGGAGAGCTACACCTTTGTCTATCTATAAATCTAGGCTTCAAATTGCTTTGTGCAAAAATCAGATCTGCTTTCTGTGAGCTGGTGTTATATATCCATGTAGATATATCAAGTATCCAGGGATATCTTTTTCCAAAAGCATGTCTCCAATCCCGCATCTGGAAGCATCTGCTGGAAGGCGTTCTGAGCCCACTCCTCCTGGGTAGCAGGGCTGTGATGTACTATTCTTTCTCACTGGAGGTGCTCCCCACACAAGCAAAATCCTTCCAGAATTAAAAATCTGCTCGGCTAATTGTGAAACAAATTTTCAGCAACCCTCTTTGAGAATCCAGCCCTAAGTATTCTCTCATCTATTAGACAGATGGCAGATAAGATTGTAAACATACTTGCTTCATATTGAATAGATAGTTTCTGGCATAATACTAATTAACAAATTAAATGACTGACTTTCTGCTTCACATTAGAATAGAAACCACTTTGTAAGTTTGTCTTGGGTAGTTATTTACTTTGACAATAGCACGCAGTGAAAAACTGTTAAAATGTGTTTGTTTTTTTTTTCCTGGCAACATTATGCGTGGAGTAGTTTTCTTTTTTAAAACTCCATATTTTATTATAATTCATTTGACTTTCATTACAGTCACTCATTACAAAATGTATGTGCATTTAATCCATTTCCGAAGGCTGCACGTTTCCAGCAGCCTGTTTGCTGTCATTGTGGTTATGTGTCTGCGAGCCTGAGTGGAGCCCCACCATTCTTCCCAGAGCTCAGATTTCAGGTGGGACCATTCAGGACAGAGGACTGCTGATTATGTTACTATGTTACTATGTCCTGTGGCCAAGTTGCTGGGAAGTGTTTCTGCTGAGCCCATTGAAAGCCTGGTGAATCCCCCTAGTTACTCAGAAGAACCTGGTGGTTATTCTCGGCCACTGTAAGCTCACTTCTAAAATAAGAGGAAACTGTCTCCATCTCCTCATGGGGTACCTTGTGACTATCAAATGGGAAAGAGTTAGGAGACTCTGTGTGTAAGGAACCCGTGAAGCAGAATGTACCCCAGGGCTGGTCAAAATTGTATTTAAGTAAAGAAATGACAATTTTTTTCCTGCCAGTCTGTATACATCAGTGCCTATATATTTTGTATAAAATTAATTTATCCTTATTTATCTTGGCCTCTAATTCTTTACTTGAATCTCTCTCTCTCTTTCTCTCTCCTTCCCTCCCTCCTTTCCTTCTTTGCTCCTATTTTCTTTCTTTCTCTTTTTACTATATTCATATAATAAAAATTAAAAACATTCTTTTTCTGAAAATAAACATAAAGTTCTATGCCAAAATACTGGCCAAGCAGAGGACAATCTGAGATAGTAATGTGTAGGTATATGATTTATGCAAAGTGGTCACACCATTATAAAATATTATCATTTCTGCTGAAATTGGCAAAGTTTGCTGAACCAATTAAATTCCTATGTGCATGATGGGTAGTGCTCGCTGTCAAGCAATAACGTGCATATAGCATTTAGTTTCTCCTATGAAGAAAAAACACGTTCTTAGATTGCATTCAGAGGTAGAGTTAGTACTACAGTATTTCCAAAGAACAGTGTGCATTACTCTCTTCCGAGGTTGGAGGTCGAGGTTTTTTACTGTCAGGATCCCTAGCAGGAAACAAGTGTGAATTGATCCTGAAAGGTAAAAGGGCTCAAGTAGAAAGGCAAGCTCCAAGGGAGCTTACTCTAATTTCTTATTTTTAAAAATATTTATTTACAGCCTGGCGTGGTGGCGCACACCTTAATCCCAGCACTCGGGAGGCAGAGGTAGGAGGATCAACATGAGTTCAAGGCCACCCTGAGACTACATAGTGAATTCCAGGTCAGCCTGGACTAGAGCGAGACCCTACCTCAAAAAATCAAAAAAAAATTTTATTCACTTATTTATTTATTTATTTATTTATTTATTTATTTATTTATTTATGAAAGAGAAAAAGAGAGAGAGAGAATGGGCAAAAAGAAACCTCAGACAATGCTGTACCACTTTGTGCATCTGACTTTACGTGGGTTCTAGGGAATTGAACCCAGATCCTTGGGCTTTGCAGGCAAGCACTTTAACCACTGAGCAATCTCTCCAGCTCTCCTTTCTCTAATTTCTTAAATGTCTTAAATTTCTGATGAACAATATTACATTTAGGACTTCTTCAAAACACATATATGTATACACACACGCGCGTGCGCGCGCGCGCACACACACACACACACACACACACACACACATATCTGTATGCTTCTAACAATCCATATTTAGGGCTACTTTGGTGGATTCCAAGAAAAATTTTGCCATTTTGCAATTTCCTTTATTTCATTATTAAAAGTGTAAGACTTTTCATAATATTGCTTCATGTTGTGCTTAGAGCTGAAGGAATTGTTGAAAATAATCTAAATTCAGACACTCGGATGGGAGTGTGAACTATAACTTAGACAGGGAGGGTGAAGGGGCAGGGGGACCGCAGATCCTCTCACATCAGCTGACTCTACAAAGCAGAAAGGTCACACTGCCCTCGAGAAAGTCACGGTCTCTCCAGGGCCCCATGGGAAGAAGGGTTCACTCAGGAGCTCAGGATGAGCATGACCCAGCAGCATGAACTTTGAAGATTCCTTCTATAAACTTGGCCCTAGCGATCTAGAACCCCATGTAGAAGACAAGAGCTGTCCTGTGGTTCTGGACCAGGTAATGCATTGGGAAGTCACCCACACTTGGGTGTTTATGTTAATTCATAGAAGTTTCCTAGTAAGACACACACCAGGCTTCGCTTTTGGAAGGCTGTATGTATCTGGTAGAGGAATTGTGGCTCCTCAGAGGCATTCTCCCCATCTACTCAAGGCCAGCACCTTATGAAGAAATCTCAGAGATGTCACAGTAATCCAGGTCTCTGCACCACGGTTGTCATTCTCTGTTTTACAACTTGTTTTCATGAGCATATTTATAGCATATAAACATCCTTGATTAACTAAGCCAAATTTCCATATATGTAATCTATCTACATAACATCTATCTCCTTATCAACCATCTATCTGTCTACTTATGAATCATTTATCTACGTATCATCTATCATTTTATTGTCTAACAAACATCTATCTATACACCTATCATCTATCAATCATCTACCACCTATCTATTACCTATTGATATACCACAATTTACTCAGCCTCTCACCCCATGTATTAGTTTATATTCCAAACAATAATAATGTCCAAATTTATATTATTTTTAATAATTTCTTCAGCTTTAAGGACAACATGAAACACTAGGAAAAGTCTTATACTTTTTAAAAACTGTCAAAAGCAATGACAAAAATTATAAAGATTATTTTTAAGTGCACCCAAATATCCCTAGTTTTGGACTATCAGGAATGTAACAATATGCATATATGCAGATGCACGTATGCATATAAACACACAAATCCACATAAGTCTATGAAGGGGTCTTAAATGCACTTGAGATATTCAATCATAGGATTGCTATTATTCTGTAACAATGACTCTGTAATAATTTGTGAAGAAAGTGATAAAAATAAAGATTTATAAATGAACGGAGAATTTTAAATTATACTTTGAAAAATATCACTACTTTCATGAACAAGGTTTCTGGTTATTTTGCCTTCCTCGGGCTATGTCGAGGTGTTTATAGCTTACTAGATTTTCAAAAAATGATAACGAGACAGATGAAATACTACCTTTGGGGAAGTAATTGACAGGTAATCAAAACTCCAAGGGAAAAACCCAAGTCGGAAATGTCTATCAAGTTAATAAGTCACTGTCTGTTCAAAATCCTCTCCGTTTCCTTCCTGCCAGAGGAACAAGAGGGCCAGGCATCAGAACTGAGTGTGGGATCAAAAATGACGCATGGCTCCTAGGCACCTGAACTTGACTTGGGGTGCCTTACAACACAAGATTTCTCCCTGCACAATCAGATCTCAAACCTAAATGAAGTGAAGAGATATTTATAGGAAAAGGTAGAAACGCACAATAATCTACAATTATTTCCCCTTTTAAAAAGAGAGTGACTGACTGTTATCAAAGTCAGCCGAGAAGCAGTTATTATTTATGCCCCATGCAATTTTAACTACATAACATTACAATAAAATACAAATACATGATAAAGTATAATTGTATCAAGTGAAACATTGACATTAAGGTTTACATAAATGAGATGATTCATTGTTCAGAGCTATTTGTTTTAGCTTAAAAGAGTGGGTTTTTTTTTTGAGCAGATTTACCCAGTGAACCAGGCTGAGTCTGCAGCATCCAAACTGATTTTCTAATAAATTTTCTAACTGAACTAAGTATATTTTGTCTTAATTGTCCTCTGTAGCTCATGGTGAGTCCATAACATTGACACTAACAAAAAAAGAAGAAAAAAGCAACATGCCTAAAACTTAAAGAAATGAAATAGTTTATTTATTTATTTATGTATTTATTTATTTATGTATGTATGTATTTATTTATGGTACTGGACCAAATCAGTTCATCAATCCAGCTCTTCAGATCTGGGACACAGCACGTAATTACCAAGCCAGTAACCTGCTCAAGCTAGGCTGGGAACAGGATTCCTTAGGGTTGCTAAGGACCCAATCTGCAACACATACCCATTTGAGGGCACATCAGTAAAGTTGATGGGTGTGCAACATGGGGACATGCCTAGTGCTGTCATTTCGACTTGCTATTTCAGCCTATGGTAGTTTCTATCCTTTCTCACTCCTAAATTATCAACAAAGCTCCAGACTTGGAATTGAGGGAACCCAGGGCATGGCTTTGGCTCTTGTTCTCCTGGTCTATGAAGTAAGGCAAGAGCAGATGACTTCAAGATTCATTTTTGGGTAGAGGTGCTGCCATGTATCCCATGTATAAATTAGATAGCATTCCCTATCTGCCTCAGTGTGCCATGTATAAATTAGATAGCATTCCCTAGGGCAATGTGCCCACCACTGTTATTTTTCACAAGCTTACTTCATTTATCCCAGGAGTTTTGAACTGTCTCTGCAGTCTGTGGGCCTCATCACCTATGAGAGGGGCAGGAGTCAAGTCCAACTTTACACCTTCATGAGTCTATGTGTTATTCTTGTAGAAGTGTGTGGATACCCAGAGGACACTCTCTGAAGTCCATTGTGGTATCAACACTTCACTTTAGAGACTGAGAAACAGTTCAGGTGGTAAAGTGCTTGCCTTGCAAACATGAGGACCTGAGAGAAAGCCACAGAGCTCAGATAAAATGCTTGGTTGTGGTGGCAAAACCTGTAATTCCAGCTTTGAGGATGGGGAGACAAGAGGATCTCTGGGGCCCATTGGCAAGACAATTTAACTTTCTTGGTGAATTCTAGACCAGTGAGAGACTTTCTCAAAAAGACAGGGGATGAGGAATGACACCTGAGGTTGGCCTCTGGCCTCATATGTACAAGTGTTCATGGGGCACTACACACACAAATTGGGTGCACACACAAAACATAAACACTAATATAGACATGCACACACGAGGAGGCATGTAGTCAAAGCTTTTTCTGACTTAATGTAACTATATCTGTGAGGCTATTATGATTTGCATAATTTTAGACAATAGGTTAACATTGATTATAAAGTGGTTGGTTTCATGGTAGTGATACAAATGGAAATCAATGAGACATTCTGGCAGTGACATGCCTCTAGTAGATTGTGTCCACAGAACTGAAGCCATGACGGAAAAAACTTTTATGTGGCACAGAATAGCTGAAGCATATTTTGGAAAGAAGAGTAGCTTTTGGTGCACCCCTAAAAAGGCATGTCAATGTGAGGGTGTGTACTTCTTGTTTTCATAGCTGTCAGTCATGTGGAATAATCATTTGCTCATTAAAATTTCTTTGCGTAGCAACTAAAATGTCTTCTAACAAGACCCAACATTTGACAACAACTCCTCTACATCTACATTATATTTTTACAGAATTCTTTAGAAATATTGAGCCAAATGATTTCATCAAATTTTTGACCAAAATACGAACTTTTGAAGTTTTAGAGAAAACATTATTGCTCAACTCTATTCTCACCTCTGTGTACCTAAGGGGTCTTACAGAGCTATAAAGAATTCTTCTACAACTTCCATAAAGCAAGGCAAAAACTCAACAACTTAAATTCCAAGACCTCAAAGAATTCCTTAGATTTAACTCTGAAATTAAACAATTACATTTGAAATGTCTCATCGTGTAAATACATGTCAAAAGTTCTATTATAATTAAATTTAATCATGCTGTACATTTGGATTCTTCTTTTATATCTGTTTGTTCATTTATTGCAGTGCTGGGAGGAAATCCCGGGTTTTGAACATGCCAGGTAAACACCCTACATGGAACTCTATCCCCAGTCCTAAATTTATTTATATTCTGAAAGCAGAAAAAATAAAATTGAGGGGATATAAAATTTGATAACTTCTAAATCTGGTGAAGTTTATAAGGAAATCATAAATAGCTAAATATACTTTTATAGAAATCATTTTTTTACTATATTTGTAATTCTTATTTTGCCTCTGACTTAAAGGGAAAATATAGCACCCAAGAAAATATTGAAATATGATCTATTTATATGTCAACATGAAAACATAGACTTGAGACCATCTACTGTACTTCTGGAGTTTCTCTGAGCTCACCAAATACTTCAGTTTTTATAGGAACCCTTCCCTCTAATAGAGAAAATGTGGTTATGCAAAGAATCACTTAAGATGTCAGTAATTTCAAGCTTATTAATCATAATATTTAAATTTTGAAGAATGAATAAAGTGATTATATTAAAGTTCAAAGTAATAAGTAAGACATTTTAAAAACACTTCCAGAATAATGTAAAGAGTTTGGTAATATAAACAGCTACTGCCTAGAGACTCGATAGAATGGCTGGGTCCCTTCCCCCCAAAAAAGGTGTCACCATATTGCTCATTCCTACATAATATAGAAATAATTCATATAAAGAGGCACTGTTAAGTTATGTGAAGTCTGCATATTTCAAAAATAATTTTGGATTTAAAAATAACTTTTGGGGCTGGAGGGATGGCTCAGATGTCTGCCTCCAGTGCCTAAGGCCCTGGGTTCAATTCCCCAGGACCCACATAAGCCAGACCCACAAGGTGGTGACCCTGGTTCTCTCTCTCTCTCTCTCTCTCTCTCTCTCTCTCTCTCTCTCTCTCTCTCTCTCTCTCTCTCTCTCTCTCTCTCTCTTTCTCTCTCACTTTCTTGCTCTCTGTGTGTATATCTCTCTGCTTGAAAATGAATAAAGAAAATATTTTTAAAAATAAATAAATAACTTTTGAATTACTTTCTAATATTCTATGGTCTTATAGATATGTCTATTAAATTAAACTAAGCTGTCATTCAATAATTAATTTTGGAATTACAGGTATTTTTATCATTTTCTTTCACTCTAAAAAAAAAATCACTGTTATCCCTTCACAATGGCCCCAAATGGCACAAAGAATTTATCAATGGGCTTTTCTTTTTTCACTGGGAATTTTGCAGAGTTGGAGACTGGTTGCTTGTATCCTAACCTTCACTGTCACTCGAAGAAGCTGTGAAGCTATCTTCCAACACCGACTAGAGAACTAAAGATGCAGAGAGAACCGTGGGACCCATATAGAGAGACTAATGAGTCCTTTTCAGCAACAGGGCGATTTTTAAAACTTTCTTATAAAGGAATGGGGTAAAATATTATTCATATTTCTAGTCCCATTTAAAGGACTTCCACTGGTCAAGTGTGGCTGGTCTAAAAGATGAGAACCTCAAGTTATCTACTGCAATGGATAATTTTTTATTGTCAATTTGACTGGATTTAGAATCACCTAAGATACATGCCTCTGAGGTACCCACCTTGAATGAAGGTAAGACCATCCCCAGAGCTGAGGTTCCAGGCTGAATAAAAATAATAAATAGAGCTGAGCACCAGCATGCATCTCTCTCTACTCTCTGAACCAAAACTAAAATTAATCTCTTAAAAGCAAAATAAGAAATATCAACAAAAATTGACCGAATCCAATTAAACATGGAGGAAAGAAGCTATTAGCTAGATTGATGAATTCAAAACTAAAAATGAGTGAAAACTCTCATACCAGAATTTCATAAGCACCAAAAATGTCCTTCAAAAACATACTTTTTAGCCGGGCATGGTGGCATACACCTTTAATCCTAGCTCTTGGGAGGCAGAGATAGGAGGATTTTGGTGAGTTTGAGGCCACCCTGAGACTACATAGAGAAGTCTAGGTCAGCCTGGGCTAGGGCAAGGCCCTTCCAGTACTGCATCCTGGCCTCTGGCAGAGGAAACAAGTGCCCAGTCTGTGTGCGTTGTTAAAACCACTGCAGTGCGCAGCAGCTGGAACTGCGGAGAACAGCTGGTGGGGAAATCAGTGACACGGAACACAGTGAACCAGCTGGACAGCTGATCATGGAGTTGTGCATCCAGCCTGTGCCTAACCATTCTGTCCTATAGAAATGCACCCACCCAGTGGAAGGGCACATACATGTCAGATGGTGACAGGAGAAGCTGGTTCTTGGTATGTAGAATGACATGGGAAAGGGGTGCTTTTACTAGGTGATAGTAGACTGGAGCAGAGACAGATAGGGCTGGGCTATGAAAGGGAAGAATTAGGAGTTGTATGCTAGTTGGAATGACATATAGGAATAAACTTGGGGGGATCTAGGGAGTTAATCCAGGGGACAAAGCACTGGCTGAGTATATTAGTCAATTCTCTAAGCTGTAAGAAAATACCTGATATAAATCAATTTAAGGGAGGGTCTATTTCAGCTCAGACTTCCAGGTTTCAGTCCATCATGGCAGCGGGAGTTTGAGGCAGCTGGTCATATTCAGCACAGTGAGGAAGCAGAGAATGAACGCTTCTGCTCAATCAGCTCTCTTCTTTTACACAGTCCAGGACCCCAGCCCATGGAACTATGCCACTGCAGTTAAGGTAGGTCTTCCTGCCTCAGTCAGCTTCATTAAGATAATCCCTCACAGGCTTGCCTAGAGGCTAACCTAATATACAGGTAATCCCTCACAGGTCCTGTCTAGTTGACAATTAATATAGACCATCACATGCCAAGCATGAGGGCCAGAGCTTGAATCCCCAGAATCCATGTAAATGTCAGGTATTTCTTTCAACTGTTTGTAACCAACCACAGAACTCAGGAGGAAGACAGCTAATCATGGAGGCAAGCTAGTTAGCTAACCTACCTGAATTGGTGAGTTCTGGGTTCAAGTGAGAGACTCTGTCTCTGTAAATAAAATGGAAAGCAATCAAGGAAGATACCCAACATCAATCTCTGGTCTCCCCTCACATGTACACACACACACGCATATGAAAATGTAAATTTCTTACAGGGTGTCATGAGTTTTTAGGTAGTACATCACAGAGGTGTAGAGCACTGACATCTTCCAAACTCATCTGGAGTTTGTAAATCTCCTTTTTTTACTGATCTTCAAAGGCAAAAACCTCTCCGCCAGCCATCTTCCATCTGACCTCACAGTGGCTGCTGTGTACACAGTTCTTGGAACTCCAAGAAAACACACCTTTCCCAGGTAGCAACATCTGCCTGCATGCACCCCACACATACAGACCATGGTAGCGTGAATGGATGTCCCCCAATAGATTCAGAGGTTAATTAAAGGCTTTATTTTCCAGCTGCCTGGCTGGAGGAGGTATCATTTTGGGTGGATGCTAAAGTCCAGCCCTAAGGTGTTTCTGGGGTGATCTAGAATTCCAGCTATACATGTGCAAAGAGCAGTCTGAGCTCAAGTCTGGAGTGTCTGTGGTTTTTAGTTTGAGTGTACTTGCTTGCTTTTGGAGTTGCTGGTGATGTGTTTCTCTCTGCATGGACCTGCGAAAGGGGGCCAGCCTCTTATCATTATGGAACTTCCCCTGGATCTATAACTTCAAGACTTTCCTCCCATAACTGTGTCTTGTTTGGAGGTTCATCCCAGTGGCCTGTGGCTGACTATAACAGTTTTGGTACAGAGAGTGGGGTGATATGGCTGAGACGAATCTAACCAGAAATGTAAAAACTGCTGGAAACATCAGCTGGTGGAAACTGTGGCCACTCACAATTAAACAATTTACTCTACAAAAAGCATTCCTCATCTACATCAATGAAATGAGGGAGTGGGTGGGGACAGTAATCTGCCTTTGTTCTGGGGAATCCCAGCAACCTGTGAGTGGAAGAGCTCCATAGATGTGGTTTAAGCTCTGTGTTGGGTCCTCCTAGAAAGGATGCTGACTGATGCATGAGAGAAAATACAAACAGAACAGTTTCTTAGCACCAAACTAGGAAAGCGAGAAGGGATCTCCAGCCCTGTGGGGTGACCTGAGGGCCATCATGGACCTTGGAGTTCTTCAGAGACTGTTGGGTTCCTCATCAGGTGGAGGAGGAATCCATTTTTTTTAAAAAAATATTTTATTTATTTATTTTCAAGCAGATAAATACAGAGAGAGAGAGAGAGAGAGAGAGAGAGAGAGAGAGAGAGAGAGAGAGAGAGAATGCACCAGGGCCACCATCTTGTGGGTCTGGCATATGTGGGTACTGGGGAGTTGAACCCGGAGCCTTAGGCACTGGAGGCAAGTGCCTTAACCACTAAGCCATCTTTCCAGCCCAGGAGGAATCCATTTTGAACAAAGTGAGCTGGCTCCTTTCAGCTGATGTTGACCTCTGCCCTAGTGATCACCCCTGTGGAGATTTATAGTGAAGAGCATCCTGGTTTTGCATCAGACATCCAAATTTCTTGCAGGGTGCCCATGAGTTTTTAGGTAGCATGTCACAGAGGTGTAGAACACTGATGCCTTCCAAACTCACCTGGAGTTTGTAAATCTCCTTTCTTTCTGATCTTCCGAGACAGAAACCTCTCCTCCAGCCATCTTCCATCTGACCTCACAGTGGCTGCTGTGTAGACTCTGAAACTCCAAGAAAGCCCACCTTTCCCAGGTAGCAACATCTGCCTAGCTCTTGCCTGCATCAGGTCAGGAGATGCAAGAGCCCTTCCCCCACCACTCTGCCTCCATATTGATCTGGATCCTGTTTCCCTGGACACCAGGTGGCTTCTTGTGGTGTCTGGCCCTGGCTGTTCTCAGAGCAGGGACAGCAGAGCAGCAGGGGCCCAGCCTCAGAGGCCCCAGACTGAGCTGGGATCAATGCAGCAGCAGGATCCCTATCTATACAGCCTTCATCTTTATTAACCGTGGGGGAGGAGGACTAGCAAATGCTTGGCTACACAGTAGAGAAGAGCTATACTGGTGAGGAAGCTGAGGTCTCCACTGTGGCTGCTGGCTTGGGGACAGTGACCTCCAGGCCTCTTTGCCTTGACCCAGCTGCCACCAAGAGCCACAGTGTTGAAGGCCAGGCAACGATTCTGCTTCTGCATATCCGAGTGCAGCTGGCAAGAGGCGTGGGGTTTCTGCAGCCCCCTCTGTGAAACCATAAGCCAATCCTCACAGCTCTTCCCCCATGCTCCCTGTTTGTACAACAACTCAATGTGCTCTGCACTCAGCCCAGCGCCTCGGTGGGTGTAGACAGCACATGCCAGCACGGGGGGTGTGTGTGCCATTTAATCAGCTCTGGCACATCTGTCTTCACGCAGTTGGACTCCTTCACGAGTCACCCTAACTACCTTAACATATGTAGAGCCAAATTAAAATTACTTTATCAATCTTGCATTTTCAGCTTCCCCATCTTTGGGTTATTTCCCACCCATGTGTTTCATTATTTCAGCATGGCTGTCTCAACCAGGAGAAGCAGTTGTAGGAAAAGGCTGGAAGGGTAGGAGAGAGGGAATGGAACACGAGATACATCTCGCAGGCAGGCCAGGTGTCCCTGTGTGAAGCCCAATGAGCTAATATTTAAATAGTCCATTGTCCTTTCTCTTTTATGGAACACTATGTCTTCTCTGGCTTGTTTCTTTTCTATAAATTACTTTTGGAGTTAAAGTAGGGTTGGAGCATAGATGTAAAAAAAAAAAAGAGAGTGGGGGCTGGGGAAATAGCTCAGCAAGGAAGAGAGGACCTGAGTTTGATGTCCAACATTGCTGAGAGGGACAGAGAGTATGGATGTCTGGACTCTGGTCATCTCGTCTAAGGGGAAGCCCCAAGTTTAGTGAGAAACCTGATCTCAGGAAAATAAGGCAGGAAAGCAGTAAATGACACCTGGTGTCTTTCTCCGGCCTCCCTGTGTATATGCATGGGTCACACACATCCACATATACATGTGAATACACCCCAAATAAATAAATAAATATGTATATGTAAAATCATACATACACGCATATTAAGTCATGTTTGCCAGGCACCAACACCGCCCCCCCCCAAATTGCTTCATCAATAACTTCCATGGAACAGTCCTGAACATCTTTGTGAAGTTGCCCAGTAGAACCAATCCTGAGCAGCTGGAGGCGGCAGGAACTGAGCAAGGGAGAACAGGACAGAGAACACAAAGAATGGAAGGAAGGTGATTCTCAAAATCACAATGAACAAAAGGCACAGAGACTAGAAGGGACACCTGACCAACCCAGAATGTGACCTTGCCTCTCAGGATTCCATGACTCACTTCTCTGCATCATAAGCATACATACCACCTCCAGTAGCAAAGAAGTATGCCATTATCTTCCTTTCAGTTTTCTGTGCAAAAATGAGCTGCCTCTAACTCCCTGCCCCCTTCCTCCTTCGTCATATCCAGACACTTCTTGGATGGCAATAAACACACAAATAAGTCAGATACAAAGGCCTGTCGATATATTGACGTATGTAGTCATGACACCCGGAACACGTGGATTTTATTCGTTTGACATTGGAGTTTTCTTTTCTCATAGAGCATCTGTTAAGACACTCACGAAAGATGCTGGCTGGTTGAAGTATAATTAACCCCTTCCAGGGTGGAGCAATGTTTCACATTTTCCAAATTAAAAGCATCAATATGAAAGAAAAAGTAAGTTGGAATATTTTTTTCTTTCCTAGAAAAGTATATTCATTAACAACAAATGATTTCCCCAAATGTATTTTCCACTGTTGACCTGATATGTCCAAAAGTACTTATTTCAAGATGCACAGAAAAGGTGATCTCTCATTTCAATTTGGCTTTAGTGAGTTAAGTCCAGGTACAAGTGGCTATTCACTGTCAAGGTTAGGCTGATTGTCATGTGTGAAAATCCCCTGAGTTCTCTGATTCCCCAAGTAACAATTAAGCTTTGGGGCTTGTTTTATTTCAGGCAACATGCCTTCTGTCTGGAGCTCCTGAACAACTGTTTCTCCAGGATATGAGGCCAGAGCAGGAGCTCCATGACCCAGAGAAGCTGGCTACAAACCCACCACCTTTCTGAAGTGCTCACATATGTCATTTCCTCCATTGAAGCCGGGGTCTCCTCATGGATCCATCCTCACCAACAAGTAGGATTGTCAGACTTCAGAACTTTTGCCAATCTGGTGGGTGCAAATGGTATCTCATTATTGTTTTAATTTGCATTTCTCAGATTACTAATGAGGTTAAGCATCTGTTCCTTTTTTTTGCCATATTCTTCCCTCTGCAATGAACATATTAGGTTGTCTTTTTATTACCGATTTGAGAAGTTTTTTTTTTTTTTTGGAAATATGTATTTCCATGGTTCATCCTTTGTTAGATAAATTTGTTACAAGTATGGCCTGTGGTTTGTCTTTGCTATTTTTTTTGAGTTCAGGGAATTCTACTGTAATGTGGTTGGATGTCTGGGTTTGTTTCCTTTGAGGTGTATGTTTCTGTGCTCAATTTAGTAATTTTCCCCCCATCACATTGTGAAGTTACCACACGGACTTTTCCTTTGGAGGGTTTAAAAGCTGTGTGTTTTGTATTGATATTCTCATACACTAGGATTGATCAGTGCTCTTGGAGTAAAAGGCTGGGATGGCATTTCACCCCCAGGGATAACTGAGTCTCCAGCACCATTTATTAAGTACTTCATTTAACCCTGACTTCGGTGTCCTCTCCCCTCCTTTCTACATTAATGGACACTTTCCAAAAAGCTAAAGGCAATTCCTATGCAATTCTATGGTCAACATTTGTCAAAGATGTAGTAAATCTTTAATGAGGGAATCTTCAATGACTCGGAGGCCAGGCTAATTTATAGGAAAGTACCAGAATGGAAGCAGATGACTAAGTTAGGGCAGAAGTGGTTAACATCGTGCAGAAAGTAGAGCAGGTTTTCTTAAACTTTTTCCACTTGTGACCCCACCTTTTGCAAGAGAATTTGTAGCCCTGAGTATATAGAATAGGCATATGAATCTGACATTTACTGATAATAGATCACAGTGAAGTTTTTGTGAACACAATTTTGTTTCAGAGATAGTTTAGTGATTAAAGGCCCTTGCCTTGCTGGCCCAGGTTCAATTCCCCAGTACCTACATAAAGTCAGAAAGTAACACATGTGTCTGAAGCACAATGGAAAGGGGTTCTGGTGTGTCCCCCTCCCTTGAAATGCACACACAAAAAATATTTTAAAAAACACAATTGTTTGGGATACATATAATTTTATCATTATTAAAGACCAAAGCAAATTTGCATACTAATGAGATCGATGCGCCTGTTTATTTTTACACACAGAATGAAATTTTGGCCGAACGTGCAATGTTGTCGGGCATGGCACATCTTCAATGTTTTTCAGAGTTGATGGATATTTTGGTTTTATTATCATCAATGGCGAGAACAGCACTTCGCATAAATACATAGTGCATAATGGCAGAAGCATATGTAGGGTGATTTTTCCAAGTTCTTGGAAATTCTGTCCTAATCTGAAGCCAAAATTCATGACACAGGGTTTTTTTTTTTCCTGAAATTCAAGTCAGCCACTAAAACAGCAATTTTAAAAAGCGAAACATTTTAATACAATACAACACATAATTTGATACATGGTGAGGAATGACAGTAGAGATTATGAAGTCTTCTTTTCCCCCATTAAACCATGATATTTCTCTAAGAGAAGAAACCCCTGTGCACTGAAAGTACTGCTGTTTGTACCATGCAATAAATAGTCTTGCATCTGAGCAGAGGTGTCTCAGGCAGTGTTCATTGGCTTTGTTTGGCCTGGAGTCATGCGCAGTACAGTGTATACGTTGTGGGCTGTGAACCAAGACTGAAGGGAAGTCTTGTGACGTAACACAATATGGGCAACCACTGCCACAAACGCCACAGCTTCAGTGAAATTTTGACCTACATGACAGAAATCATCTTCATTTTGGTTACATGATCCACTTGGAAGGATTTGCATCTTTATTAAGAGATCAAAAGTGAAATGGGATTACATCCCCACGAGGTGGCTTGTTTGATGGAAGCGTTCCTGGGTCAGGGATTCTTTTTTAAAATTAATGAATATAATTATTTATTGTTAATATGTAGAAACACTGTATGTACAAGTCTTGTGTTGGTACCCTTGTTTCCCTCTTCCTTGCCCCCAATCCACGGAGGGCCCTCCTCAGTGGGATTGCTGGAATTCTCCATGGGATGGAGGGCTATGAATTGTGCAAGCAATAGACAGTGTTTTGTTTTGTGTTGGGAGAAAAATGCCTCTGCATATTCCCCTCACCATGGCTCTTACAATCTTTCTGCCCCTCTTCCAAAAAAATCCCCTGAGCCATGGTGGGTGAGTTAAGTCTGCTTTACTGTTGAGCTCTTAAGGGTCTCTGGGTTTCTGCTTTGGACTATTTTGAGTATCCTCAGTGTCTGTCTCCATTATCCTTTCACAGGTTGTCTGACTTGCTGTGGAAGCAGCTCTCTTGCTCATCTCACCACTTCCTCTATGGTTTCATTTGGACCCTAGATGATAAGTTAGGGGTGGTTCATCCCCTGCCTGGGAGTCAGCCATCATCTCAGGCCCTGTAGGGGGAATTGGGTCGTCCATGGTTCTCACTGCCTTCTGAAACATACAAACAGAATCCAGGTAGCGAGCATTGCAATCTCAGAGGCTGCTGAAAGCCAGCACAATCCTCACCTCAGCTTTAGTTCCAGAGGTGGGGCCTGACACTATGCTTTTCTGGTGAATCTCCAGGTTGGATGGCTACAGTCAGGGAGTCCATATTGAGATCAGAGGCCTGCAGTGACCTTGAGATCTGGAAGGCAGGCAGGCAGTCCAGAGTTCCCCTGTGTGCTCTTCCCCTTCAGAAGTCCCTTGGAATTTGCACCTTTGACAGTGCAGTGTATTTGTTCAGTTGATGAGCCAATGTTCACGCTACACTGTTGGTACCCCACAGTTTTGACTAGGGTTCAGACGTCATGGTGCACAGTCTCTGGGCTTGGACAGATGCATAACGACGTCTGCCCTTCATCACACTGTCAGACAGGGTGCTTCTCCCCTCCTAGGACTCTTCTCTGCCTCTCTGCACCCTCCTTTCCCTTGCTAGCCAGTGTTCCCTGTCTCCACTACTGTCTTTTCCAGAATTCTCAAGGAATGAGTAAGGTGATGGAGAACTTAAAATCCTCAAAAACTTCATTTTGATGGATATATTTTTTATCATAAAATAGATTTCTGCTTTTTCCTTATGCAAACAGAGCATTACAAAAGCTACTTATACATATTTGCCAAAAAATAAAATGATGGCATTTAGCTTTATTTTTCCCTTTGTTGTTAAGCTTGGCTTTATTTTGTGGCACTGACAAGACACTCTAAGCTCATCTTTGGTCTCCCCTGTCCTGGTTCTAACACCAGTTATTCATCCAAGGAGGCCTGCTCCTTTTATTTGAGAATGGTATATTAGAAACCAAGATCTGGGCTCCAGGTAGCTTGGTGGCTTTTTGACTGGTATAATGGTGAATGGATTGTTGATTTGGAAGTATCTAGACCCACCTAGGAGACAAACCTTTGGGCTCATCAAATGAACCAATGGGAAAGGTTTTCTAGATCGCATTGAGGTGGAAAGACCTACCTGGATGTAGAAGGCACCATTCCAAGACTGTGGGGCGTTCCCTTTGGTGATGGACTGTAAGTCAAAATAAACTCTCTTCCTTAAGCTTCTATTGTCAAAATGTTGTTACAGCAACAATTGGAGTTATTACTTCTAACCCCCATCAGCAGATATATGTATGTATATGTATGTGCTCACCCTTCAGTTGATGTCTTTATCTGAACATTTCTTTGTGTTGTTGTTTTTGAGGTAGGGTCTCACTTTAGCCCAGGCTGACGTAGAATTCACTATATCAACCTATCCTGGCAAGACTAGAATAATTACCCTCTGAACCTAACTCTGATTGGTCAAGATGGCCATCAGAGAAAGCCCTCTGTTTTATTTCCTGGTTCATCATAATTGGGTTATGTAATCAGGGTGGAAATTGTTGCAATAGAACTATAAAAGTCTGGGGTACAGCTCTGTGGTAGAGCATCTGCCTAGCATGAGTAAGCCCCGGTGTTTGATCCTGAGTCTCTGGGTTCAGGAACCACAAAAAAAGAAAGCAAAAGAATACCTCCAACCATCAGTTAAAATCACCAGTCTGTTATGAGCTTCAGTTATCAGGGAGACCCCAGCTACCATAGAATGAAACATTCACTGGGGTGTGAGTCACAGGATTGGTTTTCCCATGATGCTCCACAGCTCAGAGTGTAGAGGAGCCCCACCTCTGTGTGTACCCAGTGCAGGTCCTCTCCTCTCCTCTGCTCATCCTGGGGATGTGGCCCACCTTCACAACCTGATGTACCCTAAGACCCTTTCTCCAAATACAGACATTAGGGTGAGGGTCCCAACACAAGAATTTTGAGGGTCATGATTCTGTTCCTAATTCTTGTCAAAGTATGTGGCCTTAGGGCAAGACCAGAAGACAGCCAGTGTAAATATGACTTTGAGGACTGAAGAAAGTTGACTCTACAAGCCTCGTGTCCCCATGCGGGATGGAACAGTACTTCTGAAACGCTACATGTCATGGGAGGCATTGCTCATGGCTCTGCTACAGAATTCAGAGGACTTCCATTCAGGTGCCTGAGTGGCTCAAGGCTTTTGTTCCAGGATGAAGTGAGCATGGGAACCTGACTCACCTGTCGGACCCTGACAGTTCTTCATGTAGAAATAAAAAACGTTACTCGTGGCACCTTTTCTAAAAATGAATTTGGATAAGTTCCCAGATTATGCAGCTGGGCCTGTAATTTACAGCTCCAAAGATGAGAACAGTGGGTAAACTTCTGTCCCGTTCTGCCTGCTCCGAAACACCCGTGGACGATTCCAACCCCAGCCACCTGCCAGCTAACAATCAGTGGGGTTGTGCCCTGGAGGCCTGGCTTTTATTCCAAGTCAGAACGACAGTCTCAGATTTGTCCCATTGACCCGCAGGTACAGTGCCTTGATTTCAAAGGTGCTAACATACCATTCATTCAGTTCACCATCCCACCTGCTCTCTCTGTGACTGTTAGAAATATTGGCTCTGCCCCATGCACTGCAATGGTATCTCTGTGGAGGCACCGCCCCCCCCAAGCATGGTTCTGATATTTACAAACCTGTCATCATGGGAAGAAAACCTCAAAGTATATCAAGGAGCCAGGAGAGATGTAGAAGAAGCCCATGGTTAATGGCTCCAAGCCTGGACCACCAAAATATTTCATTTTTGAGAAGTTTATCAGGTCTTATTGCAGCAGCTCATAGAGGTCATCTCTGGAGATGTAAAATCAGGAGCCCCTGGGCTTCAACTCAGAGCAATTGGATATCAGTCCTTTGTGAGGTGTGAGGGGTTTTGGGGGGAACACTCTAGGTCAGACACTATTCATTATCAATACACTACCCAGGATTTAAAGGTATAGTAAGGGTTGAAGGCCAGAGGAGACAGTAAAGCAATACTTAGACGAGCAAGCCTTGGGACTGGGGAGATGGCTCTGTGGGTAAGAATACAAGCATGAGGGCCCGAGACTGCCTAAGTTCAATTCTCCAGTATCCACATAAAAAGCTGAGGGTAGGGCTGGAGAGATGGCTCAGTGGTTAAGGCACCTGCCTCCAGTGCCTAAGGCCCTGGGTTCAATTCCCCAGTACCCACATAAGCCAGACCCACAAGGTGGTGACCCTGGTATTCAATCTCTCTCTCTCTCTCTCTCTCTCTCTCTGTATGTCTCTGTATCTGTTTGAAAATTAATAAATAAAATATTTTTTAAAAAGCTGAGGGTAGTCACGCACATCTGTGACCCCAAGACATAGGGTACAGATACTGGAGAATCCCTGGGGGTTAATAACCAAAAGAAACAGCAGCTCCAGTGTTGGTGAGAGACTGTCTCAAGGAAACAAGGAAGAACAATTCAAGAAGGTCACCTGAAGGTCTCCTCTGGCTTCCTGTATCAACTATTTTCTCATTTCTGGAACAAAATACCCAACCAGAAGTGATTGAAGGAAGGAAAGGGTTTATTTTTGGCTTACAGTTTTGAGAAGACATTCATCATGGTAGGGAGAACATGTCAATATTTGGAAGCCCTAATCACATTGTCCAGGGAGGAAGTAGAGAAATGGATGCTCCTACTCAGCTAACTTTCTTATTTTTCTACAGTTCAGGACCTCCATTTCATGGGATTTGGATACCCACGGTTAGTGTGGATCTTCCAACATCAATTAATATAATCTAATGTGATCTAGAAAATCCCTCACAAACATGACCAGAAGAGATATATCTCCATGGTAATTTTAAATCCTCTCAAGACAATGACGACCAGAGATCAACAATCACATCACTGCACACATGACGTATGGCCCAGTGTCTTCATACCTGTGTATATACTATACATACACACACCACACATATACCATACCACACACATGCTAAAATAAAACATAATCATAAAAAATAAATTTTATGAAAAGAAAGAGAAAGAAAGAAAGAAAGAAAGAAAGAAAGAAAGAAAGAAAGAAAGGAAGGAAGGAAGGAAGGAAGGAAGGAAGGAAGGAAGGAAGGAAGGGAAGAAAGAAAGAAAGAAAGCAGTAAGAAAGAAAGAAAGAAAGAAAGAAAAAAGAAAGGAAGAAAGAAAGAAAGAAAGAAGAAAGAAAGAAAGAAGAAAGAAAGAAAGAAAGAAAGAAAGAAAGAAAGAAGAAAGAAAGGAAGGAAGGAAGGAAGGAAGAAAGAAAGAAAGAAGAAAGAAAGAAAGAAAGAAAGAAAGAAAGAAAGAAAGAAAGAAAGAAAGAAAGAAAGAAAGAAAGAAAGAAAGAAAGAAAGAAAGAAAGAAACCTATGCCAAGGCGGATCTGAGCCAAAAAACACATGGGCTAATTTGGGATTGTTACATTGCTTGGCAAATGGGGTGTTTTTGCAGCCTGGGAAGAAATGCCGATGATTAGGGCAATTTCGGAGCAAAGATCTCACCTGGTTAACAGTGCTAACACTTGTAGTCATTTAGTGGTCACAGTTCCATGCAAACAGCTCACATGCTGATTAAACCTTTACCTGTTCCTGACAGCAGGGCTCCCGATAGGATGAGCTAGCCTCATTTTGGGTTACCATTGAAGCTGCAAATGCTAAGATGACACTGTTTGAAAAAAATATTTGGACTTTTCACGAGTGGCAATCATGAAAACACACATGAGCAATTTACATCGCTGCCCAATATGTTCCTTATTCATAAATTCAAATTCCTTCGTCCATCTTACACTATAGCTTTTGCACTTTTAATGAGACCGATGCACAGCGTTGCCTCAGCTTCATTCAATTTAGTTCAATCATTTCTCATCAGGACTTTGTAGCATGACCCACACACAGTGTCTCAAAGTGCCCAGAAATGACGATACTGGAAGGCACACTGGCAGGCCAGCTAAAATAACTTCATTTTGTTTTCTGAGAAAAAGTTCTCAGAATATGCTGAGTCCCTGGCACCTAGAGATTGTGGCCTAACTGTGCCAAGGCATGGTATGTCCCCAGAGGCCACCTCCCCAGGTCTCACAGATGATGGAGGAGAGCAGAGACATGCACTACTTCGGCATTCGGGTACCTGTGTTCCTCTGCTTTTCTCTTTCTCCTCTTCCTCTTCTTTTGTAAAATTATTCACTTTTTCAAATTTGATATTTTCATACAAGTATATAATGTGGGTAAAGTAAGCCTCTTTCATCTCTCCATCCCAATAACTCCCTTTTCCCCTAGTAATGCCCATCTTATTTTCATTCATGCATTTTTATTTAGCCCATTGAGTTGAATTAAGGTTGCTTGCATGTTCATGGGTGGAAGGTTATTTGTTGCAGAATGAGCAACTTAGCAGTTGCTACACCAGTGATGAGTCTAAGTCCCCCTCGTCCAGTAACAATTAACTGCCATGAAGTACTCTGGGAGGTTTGGGGTGCATGGGCCAGAGTGAGACTACCTCAAAAAATAGCAGACACAAACAAACAAACAAAACAGAATAACCAAAAATATATTCTTCTTGTTAAGAGGTTTATTGGTGGCAACACACATATAATGTAAATTAACCTCATTAGCCATGCTCAGTTTGGTGGCATTAAGTGTGTTTTTTTTAATGTCATGTGACCATCACTGTCAACCATTTTCAGAGCTTTCTCTTCGATGCTCTTGGGTTTAACAGGGTGTGGTCCTGGTGGTTGCTGGGTCATCCTGTACCTGGGTCACATTCCCACCACCAAACACAGGGTTCCGATTTCTCCTTATCCTCTCTAACACTGTTGTTGGATTCTGGGGGTTTTTTTCTCCCTAAATTTTAAAATAAGCATCCCTGATGGGTATGAAATAGTATCTGGTTGTGGTTTTAAAGTGCATTTCCCTAACTACTAGTGATGGTGTCATCTCATGTGTTGGCTATCTGTCTATATCCTTTGAAGAAATGTCTCTTTATGTTCTTCATCCTTTTCCAAATGAATTGTTTGGTTTTAGTTGCTGAGTGTTGTAAAATTCATTAGATATTCTGTATACAAATCCTTTATCAGATATATTAATTTCTGCTATTCTCACCCATTTCTTTGGGCCACCTTTCCCCTGTTTTGGGATTGCCCTTTGGTGCAACAAAGTTTCAAATTTTATTAATCCCAATTAATATGGGGTCTGTGTGTAGATGTAGTATATGTACATGTTCATGTATGTGTGAGTGGGAATGCGTGTTCATGATTGTGGGGAGCAGAAGTCTACAATGGGTGTCCTCCTCAATGGCTCTTTACCTTATTATTCGATACAGTTTCTCAGTGAATCTGGACCTAGCTAGCCAGCAGACCCCAGGGACCCCTGTCTCCATCTCCCTAGTGCAGGGATTACAGGCCTATACTGTCATGCCTGACTTTCAGATGGGTGCTGGGAATCTAAACTCAGGCTCTCATACTTGTATGATGAACACACTACCCACTGAGCCACCTCTCCAGACCTCTCATCTGTTGTGTGTGTGTGTGTGTGTGTGTGTGTTTGTTTTAATTGTCTATGCTTTTGGTGCCATTGATGTTGCGAACCGTGCTTTCTTCTAAGATCTTTATGGCTTTAGCTCTTATATTTGTGACTGGACTCGGCTCTTCACTTCTAACTTCTCCTGTGACATGTTTTGTTTGATATAATGTGTCTCGGTGCTGGATAAACAGGTCATAGATTAGCATGGACCAGATCTTAGTGTGTCCAAATGTGTTTGCCACACTAAAACCGGCAAACACCTCTCTGGAAGAGATGACTCCATCTCTGCTCACGTTCAGATCGAGAAAAACAATGCTTGCCAAGGTACCTCTTTTCTTCCAAGATAATTTAGAAATGCAAACTTCTGTTTCTTCTGAACCCCTGGGAAAAGCAGATCAAGTCAGTGGACAATGTGATGGTTAGATGCCCCAGCAAGGTGTCACGGTGGCTTTCTGCCACGTTCTGGTTCTGATGTTCTGACACACACTGAGTACTTCAATGATCTTTTCCTTGTACAGCGGGTACAGTGGGGCTATTTCCTAGTGACTGAGGACGTTGCCATACGTCTGCCCTGTTGGTACCATTTGAATTAAATGTCCTTGTTCCAACCCCATGCACAGAAGGCTAGAGCTGCTTGTTCCCTGGGAAAGAAAACAGTGTTGTAATAATGCTTAATTTGGGAAAAAAATTGCATTATGAACCAAGCATTTAGCAGTATGTAGGCCGTTTGGTTTTGAGCTCTGAGCTTTCTTTGCGAGCCAGCATAATGCGCAGATATGATCGAGGACTTGGCAATTTAATAAGACTGAAATTTCACTGATTCTTTAGCCACCCAGTTAGATTCTCCTTGAGTGACTTACAGGTCAGCGTCATCACCGCTTCAAGCAGCTTTCACCATGCAAACTTGCTTAGAGGGGAAGCCGAAGGGATGCAGGCTAGCTTGCGATGGAGCAGGAAGATGTGGTCCCCAAGGTGGACACTGCTGGCAGCCTCTGCTATGCAGAGAATTCAAGACACTAATTCTGAAGGAATCTGAAAGATCTTTGTCTAAAAACATGTCCATGACTAGCAAAACATGAATTGCAGCAAGACAGTTAACCCTAAGTTTTTGTTGGGGGGTTTTCTAATTCATTTTGTCTGGAATTGATACAAGCGTTACCTGTGAGTCCTCAAGGCGTTGTTGTCACTTCTGAATAGTGATCTCTCAGAGCTCCAGAGCCACAGGGACATCTTCCCAGGTCCCCAGATCTTTGTTCCCTGTGCCCAGTACATTTTGAGAATCTCTGCACTGTCACCATAAAATCGGAGCCATTTATCTAGAGAATTGAAAACGTCTGTCGTTTCCTTCCTGGAATCAAAAGCTTGGGCATTTATGTCCTTACTCCGAAAACACCTTCAGCCCCATACATGAAACAGGAGGAGGGGAGGGCGAGCGTGGTGGGGGGCCCAGGGACGTGGGAGGTAAGTGGGACACTTTCTGTCATATTCAGATTCCTGGCAGGCAAGAAGGGGGCAGCAGGGGTGTGAATGTAGAAGTGGGACGCAGAACAGCCAACCTTTGAATGACTCCCCCCATTTGCTGCTGGCTTAGGGCAGTGTTTTTTTTTTCTTTTTTCTTTTTTCTTTCCCCCTGCAGCATCCCTGATTAGCATGCATCAGACAAGTTAAGGGACCTGAGAACAACCTGGCTTTCTCCCGATGCTGTCAACTTCCTGGCCTTCAATAAATGATCCGAAGCTGCCGCTCGGCGTGGGGGTGGAAATGTGTTTAGACACTAAAACCACTGCTTGCATGACATCATTCCATATCAGATTACACTGTAATGTCAGGAATGTAATCATTAGCATTTAAACATGCATAAAATTTAATTAACCTACTTACCAGTTTGCTTAGAACTTTTGAAGGGCTACCTAGAGTCCTCTCTAAGCGTTTTATTACAGAGTTTTGGAAAGCTCACAAAAGAGAGGAGTTCATTGGGATTTTTCTCCCTAAAGCTGATGGGCCGTGACAGATGAGCAGATGACCCGAGTTAATTATTATTGAATTCGTTATTACTGTTTTGTTGTCACCCAGCTCAGCCAGGGTAAAATGATGACAGTAGGTATCTCATTAAAACAGCTGTTTCAATTATGTAGCGGCAAATATTTAAAAAGCGAGCCTTCCAAGTTTAAAGCCGTTAACAAAGTTTGTTTGTGCTTCTTGTGCCAAGTTGATCTGGCCGGAAAGGAGGGTGGGGGCTGCGAGATGCCAGCTTGATGCCTTCCCGAGGAGGTGGCAGGAGCCAGGCTATGTCTTCCCAGTGTGTGAGACTCCAGGAGGAAGGGGATGACCAGGAGGGAAGGAAGAAGGACCAGGGCATGGGTGTCTGTCCCCTGCATCTCTATTCCATTCCCTGTCTGAAAAGAGCTTTGTGCCTGGATTTCCCTCCTGGGATGGATGGGGTTTTGGGCAGGAAGTGGTCCATGACTAGGAACATATCTTGGGTTTCAGACTGAAGAAAACTAAGGCAGCTTCCTTACTATTTCAGGAGCGAGGCTGCCTCCCGACTTGGCAGGGCTGGGGGGTGACTGCCTAGATGTCTGCTGAGCTGTCATTTTGTAAAACAGGCTCCTACTATGGAGGAGCACCCTCTTATTTGCGGAGGCCTGACCATTTTTTAATGCACCTAATTTTTCTTTTCTGCTATCCATGTGTTATCGGCTTAGGATGTGTGAAATTTCACAAAACGGTGGACAGCGAAAGTTTTCTGTCCCTTGTTAAAGCTCATAAATTGCATGTTCTTTTAATGCTGTTTGCCATTTTTATAGAGAGAACATAATTCCCAATGTTCCTTCTGCCTCACCTGACTACAAACAACCTTCATGATTTATGTCCCTTCGCCTTGATGGTCACCCTGCTCTAAAGCTGGTCTCGTTAAGCTGCATCCCATAATACAACAGAATGAGTTCCCAGGTCACGGGTGTCCACAATGGCTGGGTAATTTCTGGCTGGGGGAGTTTAGGCCCACAAATCATCAGCAAGTGGGGTTTGGGGTTCATCTTGTTCTTCAGACAGAAGTGTGGATACCTCAGTGGGTGTGTGGATAGCTCAGGTCAACTCCTATCACCCCCGGGAGACCCTGCAGGCCACAGTGCAGTTATACAGACCACATGAAGATCAGAGATGTAGGTCAGTATCATTAGCTGCCTAGGTGGGGAACTACTAAGAAAAAAAAACCTTCAGGGAGATTATAATACTGTTTGCATTTGGAGTTTGAGAAAAAAATGTTCAAGCAATATCCATCTGTGTTTCCCCACTGATTTGCTTGGTGGGCCTTCTGACTCATGGGCTTTTGCCCAGTTTCCAAGAACATTGCTTACTTTTTAAAAAAATGTTATTAGCTGATTTCAAATATGAAAAACAAATAGATTAATATTTTGGACACCATTATCATCCACCAGCATGATTAATTTCAAAATAAAATCTGAGTCCATCCTGAAGATGTCTCTGCTGGAGATGGGGGGGCATTATTCCCTTTGTGATCACCAAAGAAATGAATGCTTATTGTTGAACTTTCTAATTAGAAGTGAGAAAATTTCACAAGTGCCATTCCTAAAATTCAACTTCCAGCAGGCACCTCTTACTTAAAGGGCACAGACTGAGATTAACAGTTGTGTTACATATCATATAAATAAAATGTAAAGGTCACATGAAATGTTTCAGAGAGTCGCTATCCATCCCTCCCATCTCTCTGGTTAGATTCCCTCACATCCATTGTGTCTGTGTGCATGTCTCAGTGGGAAGGGCCGATGGGGGAATCTATGAGGGACCTCATAAATTGTTCCTGTCTGATAACACTGAAATGACTAGTGAAATAACATGGAAATAATCCATTGTACCAGCATAATATCACTGAAATGATGAACTTGTTTCACTGATAAGTTTTGAAATATCTACAAAACGGGCTGCCAGACCAAAGAGAAGCCTGTGGGGGATTCACAGTTGGGATCTATTTCTATATAAATGATGAAGAAATGATGAGTTTTCAAAGATATCGTTATTCATGACCTCCATGCCAGCCCAGGAGATTAACTGGCATGCAGTTTTGGGGGTTTGTCTACCATCCTTACCAGCCTCATTAATTTGTATCTAAAAAAGTTCCAGAAGCTTCTGATGCCCACCAACCAGAGACTTCCACAGGTACCTCTATAGGGAATCAGGGTGTCTTCGATCAATTTCAGCTTTGGTAGTATGATCCTCATATTTGCCTAATTAAGAATTAAAATGCAAGGATCCGGGGAGTTGGCTCAGTTGATAAAGTGCTTGCCATGGAATCATGAGGTACTAAGTTCAGATCCCCAGCACCCACGTGTGTTGAGACATGTCTATAATCCCAATGCTAGCGAATTGGAGCTAGGAGAATCCCTGGAGCTCAGTGGCTAGCTAGTCTAGCTAAATTAGTGAACTCCAGTGAGAAAACTGTCTCATAAAATAAAGTGGAGAGTGGTTGAGGAAGACACCCAAGTTCAACCTCTGGCCTCTACATGCAAACAAACACATATGCATGAGCACCCATACTTACATTTCCCCCACGCACATATAAACAAACACATGTACATGCATGTATACATCACAGACATACACATACAAATGCAAAAAAAAGAACTAAAACCTAAGTGGAAGAAAGCAGCAAGGTTTTCATATAACTGGTTATCTTTAGCAAGAATAGTCTGGAAAGTATATACAGTTAGAAATTTAGACACAGAGCATGAAACTGTCAAGACTCCTTAAATGTGAAGTATGAACCCCAGGACTTTTACACTAGCTGAAGGTCTGAAATTTTTGTCTTTATACTATAACCCCTACAGTTCATCATGCAATGCCCAAAAACATTTACTTGGCAGCTTATCATGTGGTAGACTTGTCACAAGGCATGTTATATCTTCCTTTCACACAGTGGCCTCTCAAGAGAGGAGAGGAAGGCAGGAAGGTCAGAAGACCTCAGGGAACACCCATGGCTTCAGCACAGATACACAGACAAGCACTCCAAGAAACACAGTAGGAGTGAGATTGACTGCTCAGACACACTTGTTGAAGCCTGTCCTGAACCACTCCATCCACTGAATCCATCCTAGACATGTGTCCCCTCTTGTCCAGAGTCACCCAGGGACCAAAGTAATGGCTGTGGTACTGAACATGCCGGGATCCATCATGATTTATCTGGGCCTGTTTCCCGCCCCAGTCAGCCCCTTAGAACAAGTGCCTGCTGACCTCTCCCCCCAGCCCTTCCTGAGACATTCTTGTGACTCTGTGAACACCGTGGTTTTCTTCATGACACTCTGGAACAGGACAGGGAGAAGCCATAGTCACTTTCTGAGCTCTGTCTGTCTTCACTATCTCCCTTTGATCTAATATGAGACACAGAGAGCCTCTGGGTTTTAATTATTGGGGTGTCTACCAGAGGACAAAGCACCAGAGAAAAGATGGAGAGAGAGAACACCACCACCAGCAGCTCCCTGGCCTGTGCTGGGTAGAAACGGGATGTCATGGTTTGATCCAAGTGTCCCCCACAAACAATTGAATGTGTTCTGATAGATCAATCCTCAGCTGATGGCAGTTGGGGTTTCACAACCTCGATGAAGCTGTGTTGTTGGGGGCGGGCTTATGGGGTTATAAGCCAGCTTCCCCTTGCTAGTATTTGGCACACCTTTTTGCCTCTGTTTGCAGTGTTATGGCAGAGGTGATGTCCAGCCCTCTGCTCATGCCATCGTTTTCCCTGCCAGAATGGAGTCTCCCCTCGAGTCCGTAAGCCAAATAAACCCATTCCTCCATAAACCGCTTTTGCTTGGGTTCTTTCTGCGCAGCAACTAGAAAGCTGACCGCAACACGGGAAAAGATTGTCTTGATCCTCGCCTTTCCTCTCAGCACCACTCTGCCTCAGTGGGCTCAAGCAGAGAGAGTAAACCCACAGGACTTCCAAGAGCAGTATAAAAGGCTTTAGCCAGCCATTGCTATGGTAGTCCAATTCTCCTGTGGGAAGAGCTTACACGATGGCAAGTCTCCAGAAACATATCACATAGCTGCGTTATGAGGATATCAACAACCAGGGCTGGAAAGATGGATCAGCAGATAAGGTGCTTGTCTGCAAAGCCTCATCACCAGGACAATTCTCCAGCACCCACAAAAAGCCAGATGCACAAAGTGATGCATGCGTCTAGAGTTTGTTTGCAGTGGCTGGAGGCCCTGGCACACCCATTCTCACTGTCTGTCTCTCTTGTATCTGCTTCTCTCTCTCTGCCTGCAAATAAATTTTAAAAATTATTTTAAAAAATATCAACAACCAGACAGTCTTCAAAGAGAATCCTGAGTGTCAGGGTGGGACAGCTGTCAGGGGTGGCAATAGAGTCTCCTGGAGTGCCTCACGTTAATGTTAACTTGACAACTGCAGAAGGCCACACCCTGAATCATCACTGGACAAGACCCTGCCCAGTCTTGGCCATCTATGAAGGTACAGAGGCCACATCCTGTGCAGAAGTCTTGCACAAAGGTGGGCACCAAGACGTAGGAAGTTCAGGGGACTGGTCCAAGATCACACAGCTGACAGACAGCTGACAGAACTTGAACTCTAATCCTGATTCACACTTTCCCTGTGTTCATATTTGACCATGACTAATGGTAGAAAGCCTTTGCAAGTTTTAAGTACATTCCTTTTTTTTTTTAAGAGTCAGTTCCAAAAGCCCAGAAATGAACCAAAAACAAACCCTTTCATCTGCCAGGAAGCAGACAAGGATGGTCTGTTCTGTAGCCTCAAATCCAGAGGAACTTCCTCCCACATGGAGACAAGCCTTAGGTTTTGGTTTTCATGACAGGATCATGCTTCCTGGAAACCTGTTCTTCATCACCCTGATGTCCTCATGTAGTAAGAATGGCAGGTCAGATAGTCATGCAGAGGCTCTTTTCCTCTCATGGCCTAAGAGCCCCATTAGCAGTGAGCTGGAAACCGGAAATCACATCTGGAAAACTAACATAACTGCACAATGGTTGGATAGATGTTCTCAGGAGTTCCTAGTGTTCTCAGGAGGAGAGGAAGAAGGCATTTCTCTTCCCTTGACAAACCTTATGGATTCTGTCAAAACATGGAGGCTGTTTAGGAAACACCTTTATTCTGGGAAGTAGATCATAGCTAAACATTCGTTGGCATATTTGTTTTGTTTTGTTTTGTTTTTGTACACACAATAGGCTTGAGTCATTGCAGTCCCCACATCAGAACAGCCGGTTCTGAAGTCTAGAAGAGACAGTGGCAATCAGACACCAGAGATGTCTCCCTCTCTCATCATTCTGGCAGATCAGCCAAGCTGTACAGTGTCCTCAGCTGATGGATGTCTGGAATCATCCATAAGCACACTGTTGAAGTCAGCTTCCCATTGCTGAGATGAACAGCCCAATCCAAAAAGAAAATGCAGCTTATAGGAAAAAAGGGTTTATTTTGACTTACAGACTCAAGGGCAAGCTCCATGATGGCAGGGAACCATGATGGTCAACATCAGGTAGTCAAGAGCATCAGAAGAGCGTGCCAAACACTGGCAGGGGGTAGCTGGCTAGAACACCCATAAACCCACCCCCAACAACACACCTCCAACAAGGTTCCAATTCCAAAATTGCCATCAGCTGGGGATCAAGCATTCAGAACACATTAAGTTTATGGGGGACACCTGAATTAAGCCACCACACATACCAACTTCACAGGACACTTTTAAGGTGCAAAAATTTCTATGTATTGACATAACCATGTGTTGCGGTCAGCATTCTAGTTGCTGCGCAGAAAGAACCCAAACAAAAATGGCTTGTGGAGGAATGGGTTTATTTGGTTTACGGACTCAAGGGGAGACTCCATCCTGGCAGAGAAAATGATGGCATGAGCAGAGAGTTGGACATCACCTCCGCCACAGCACTGGAAACAGAGGCAGGAAGGTGTGCCAAACACTGGCAAGGGGAATCTGGCTTATAACCCCATAAGCCCACCCTGGACAAAACAGTTCTAGCGAGGTTATAATTCCCGAACTGCCATCAGCTGAGGATCGATCACTGAGAACGCATTCATTTGTTTGTGGGGGGACACCTGGATCAAACCATGACACCATGTTTGGAAAGCAGAATTGATATTTTTGTCTATTGCCCCCCCCTCTCTGTGTAACTGAAAAAAACTTAATTTCTTTTATTTTCGAGTTCTTTCTTGTCTAGAGATCACAAAATAAAAAGAAAATCTAAAGTTGAAGCAGTTTCTCCTAAAATAGAATGGGCATGAAAAAGAACTCGTTTTAATCTGAACCCTCCCCTACAATGCTAGACTGTGCAGCCTTCCAGAACGATCTGAACAGAGAACCTGGGCTCACGAGTTAGCGTTTCCCTTTCAGAGATAACAGTCTCAGTCGTACAGGTATGATACTCGGGATGTGACACTAATGTTTATGGAATCCTACTACACATAAAATTTTCTTTCTAAATGTTAGCTGTGTGGTAGCAAAAGGTTAGCATCAGTCTGAGAACTGCTGAGCTTGTGATGTTTCACGACATACTTAGCTCTTCATGACTTCTTTCCAGGTTCCTGATGAAAGAGTCAGAGGACCCAGGGAATGGAGATGTCCTGCCCTGGCACAAACAGTGGGTAGAACTTCAAAGAAAGATCACCCCGAGGAGTTCCTTCCTTCCAGGCATTGCTGTGGTGACTCACATCTCCTGTGGGGACAGCTTACAAGATGGCAGATGTCCAGTATGTGTTTGGGGACCTTGCTGCTCTGAAGAGGAAGGTCCCACAACAGCCTTTACTGCAGTGTGCCTTTCTTCTGGAAGCTCGTACACAGGCTGTTCCAGTAATCCCCAGTCAACTTATTATCGGGGTACACCTTGAGCCAGGAAGACACCACTAACAATTAACTCATTCATTTCAACCAACTTAAGTAGACCCTTGGTTAAAACTATTGTCACAAATCGGATTTCTGACAAGGTTACCATGGTGGCTATAGGTGCTAACGTATCTATCTCTAGGGTTGTGAGAGTTTATATAGTGATTGCTACCCTTCCTGATTTACTGGAGGTTTGCTCAGGAAGTTGAGCAAGAATAGAGCAAAGCTTGGGGACTTTTAAAAACTATTTCATACATTTACCTATTTTCCATTTGTTTTTTTGAATCTTTGAAATCTACTCTCTAGGGCTGAGAGATGCCTTGGGGAATAAAGAAAGGGCTTATAACACAAATGTGAGTGTTTATTTCTCTCCAGGCCTCACGTAAAGCAGACACTGTAGTGGATCTGTAATCACAGTGCAAAACGAATGAGAAGGGAGTTAGAGGCAAGAGAATCTCTCAGAAGCTCCAGGCTCAGCTAGCCTGCTGCATGTACCACCGACCAAAACAAGGTGGATCTTCAAGTTCATGGTACTCTTGAGATGGCTTTATTCAAACAAGGCCAGGTAGTCTGGGAACTATGTCTCTGGAAGTCAGTTGGTTTCTTTTGCTTTATTTTGTTTGTTTCCATAGTCAACATTCCTCAGTACGAGACATTCCTTAGTGATCGTGGATTTGTTTTTGTCAGAAGTTAAGGGGAGGGGGCTGGCATTAGGAGAAATATATTCAATTAAATTGCTGAAAGCAAAAGCAAGGGGCATGTGAGAACACAAAGACCCTTCCTTCCCACACTGGTTGCAGTGGCTGGATGTGGCCTCCTACACAGACTTCCCTGCCTTATTTTTCTTCTTCCCAGAAAATCCAGTGCAGGAGTCCAGATGCCTCTTCCACTCAGGGTCTTTAGAGGCAGGCCTGTGCTCTCCCACCTCTGGCTCAAGCAGGTATTTAATTGTTATGCTAATGTGTTCTAGTTTTCCAGAGGCTGCACAGTCCACATCTCAGACCTCTATCCAACATTCCCACCAAAAGGGAGGGCAAGAAAGGCAAGAACATATCCACACCCGACCATGACGGATCAAGTCAGGATTTTACATTGACTATGATTACTGATGCCTCTCTTTTTGAACACAGATATTACATTCTGATTATTCTATCACAGCCTGTCCCCTCTCCTTCACTTAGCCGTTTTCCACGCAGCTTTTCACTTCGGAACTTGATACAACCTCTAGCTTTGATTTCCCATTCTCTAAATAAAAAGGATGACTAGGAATTTAGGGAGTGTGTCAAATGAAAAACTTATATGATGAAGACAAGGTGCAGATCTGCAATTCAAACTTTATGGGAGTTTCAAAGCTATACTTGCAAGAGGATTCTGGGAAGATGGCGGTGTCGCAGGCAGAGCGGGGAATATAGAGGTATTAATAAGAAAGCACACCTTCAGTCTGAAAACTGAGCAGGTGTAAGTGAGATCTGAATCGAGTAGAAAAGAAAGGGACGGGTAGGGATTTCACTCAAAGTTATACTTGCAAAAGGTAATTGTAACTTGTGATTTCTTGTGTGTGTGTGTGTGTGTGTGTGTGTGTGTGTGTGTGTGTGTGTGTGTGTGTGGTATGTGTATACATCTTTCTATGTGTGTGGGCATATGAGTGTGGGTGCATGTGAAGGCTGGAAGATACCCTTAGGAGTGACCCTCAGGAAAGGTGTCCACCTCTTTTTGAGACAGGGTCTCTTTGAGCTGGAGCTCAACAGGTAGATTAGACTGGCTGGTTAGTGAGCTCCATCCTGACTCTGCCTCTCCAGGGTTGTGCACACATTAGAGTGCAGCACCATACCCAACATTTTCCCATGGGTACTGGGGATCGAACTCAGGTCCTCAGGCTTGCAAAATGAGCATGTTACCCACTGGGCACAGGATGACCTAGACCCAAGACTGTTTTTGGCTCTGGCTAACACTTCTGAGACCCATGTGGTCCTGAGAAAAGAGCTCCATGGTACTTGCCTCAAAAGCCTTCCTGTGACCGCCTCAACATTCTCTGTCTCCAAACTTCACCTGGGTGTCCTGATGTCTCAGGGTCACATGGTCAAATGGGAAGTCTTAGCTTAGGAGTAGCTGGAACCCTCCCCAAGTCACCTGGGTGGAAAGGACGGGGCTCTATTTCTCAAAACACACAGTAGGAATACTGGTCTGAGGAGGCTGCATCCTTCACTGACTCTTTGCATGTCCTTCTTGGTGACAATAATTCTCCTTAATTTTGCTTTCTTCACACACACACACACACACACACACACACACACGTACAAAATTTGTATTTAGCATGTAACTGCAGACCTTAATTTCAAATAGCATATTGTTGAGCATATCACTGTTGAGTATACCAGCCACTGTGTTGGGGACTGAACATACAAGTGAGAAGACACTCTTTATTTACAAGGATAAAGGAAGGAGGTCAGGAAGCCGAGAGTAACCAAATAGGAGGTGGTGATATCTCTATGAAGACAACCTACTAATCTTCTGGAGGATACAGTTAAACCAGGAGGGTGCTGGCTAATTTCATATGCATTTATTAGGAATGACCGGGCATCAGGATGAGTTGTGTATAGAACACAGGGGAAAACAAAGGTCGAGTCTGTTCTCCTGGGAACTCCTCCTTCCACTAAGTAGAAAATGGAACACTTATTTCTAAGCTTTTGCATGGAGGCACTTGAGATAAATGACCAGATCGTCATTCCTAGGATCACAGTGACCCCGACACATGCCCCAGGTGCTGCCTGGCCTCTGAGGACCTCCACACATGCCCCAGGTGCTGTCTGGCTTCTGACATCTTTCAAGAACACCCCGGTTTGCCTGAGCCGCAGTCACAGGCCTGGCTCTGCTTCCCACCCATGTGCAGCGATGAGCTAGGCTGCCTCTTAAACAATCTTGGTCCCAGGCTGCTGTGACCAATGGGAACATGGCAGGGCTGCAGCTGTGATTAGAGAGGCAGCCTGTGAAACTAACTGGCCCACACAGGGCTCAAACCCATGGCTGGCTTTATCACCACCGGCTCCAGCCGAGCTAACAAGACACAGAAACCAGCTGATGCTTCATTCTAACTGACTCTCAAAGTTGGTTTATTTATTTCCCTTCTCTGGCTTCCCTTCTGTTTCTGTACATAGGTTGCCACGAGTTATGATCTCAGGAGCTAGAAGTTTCCTCACACCCCTCCTCTGGGACAGTAAGCATCACATCCATCCAGCTACATACGGAACATCCTAGATGCACACCCAGACCTAAATGAGGATTTTCTCGGGGCAATTTGAGTGGCGTACCATAACACATAAAGCATTGAAGAATACCCTGCAGGCTTCTGTAGTGATGCCCATCTTGTAGCTCATTCTAAGTCCTGGCTGCATCAGGAAGGTAGGAAGTCGAGATGTTTTAGCTCCCCTGAAGGTTTTGAACTACGGTACAGTACACCGTCACATCCTATTAATAATTAAACTATCTGTCACTTACCAACAACATACATTCCAAATTAAATTTAAGCAAAAGGGAAAAAGAGATCATTTGGGGCTGAATTAGTGGGCTTCAGAGAGGAATAAATAATAATCAAACATCTGTGTTCGAAATAGTACGTGCTTTATCAGACAAACAACTGTTACCGTCTCGTTGTATAAAATTGCTTGGGGAAAAAAAAGGTAGCTGGAAACCAAAGTCTCGGTCAGGAGGGGGAGGTGAGGAAAAGTTCATGACCAAGTGAGAAAGTGACAGAAAGTTGCCATATTCTTATGTGATCTGCCTGCCTGGTGCTAATGCAGGTTACCTAGAAGGTGTGCTTCCTAAAAGATATGGTCAGTGGTCTGTTCAGGAGCCCCAGAAATGGAAATAGCCCAATCCTCAGAAAGACAAAAAAAAATTAAAATGCCATGTCCAATTCCACAGTTGCTGAGTTGTCTATTGCGAAGGCTTCAAAAGAGAATTTATTGTCATTGTGTGTGTGTGTGTGTGCGTGCCCAGAAGGAAGAGAGAAAGAGAGAAAAGAGAGAATTAATAAACACATGGGTGAAGAGGGAGAGATTCCTATCAGTTTAACCCAGCAGAGGACATGACATTCGTATGAAACATACGTGAAAATGACTAAACTAGAACGGCAATAAGTAACCACTAAGGTTGAGAACCAACCTACTGTAATAGTTCATAAAAGGCTTGTTGTTTTGAAAACTTTTTTTCCTATCTTATCCCAGTGACATTTAACTCTCAGGGCCTCATAAATTTAGCTGGGCACCACCAGGATGGTCAGGGTGAAGAAAGCGATCAGCTCCTCTGACCATAGATCTCTTTCTGTCTAGGTGTCACCACTCCCCACTCACCAGAAACAGCTTTCCCTGCATTTTTCTAGCCTGGGCTCAGGGCCTCACGGAGAGAAGACAGGAATAATTGGAAATGCAAAGTCAGGCCCGGAGTCCCTGGGAATCGTGTGACTCCTTGCAATCTCTAGCTCTTAATTACCAACCCAGCCTGAGAGCCATCCTCCACCTGCCCTGCTGGGTGCTCCCCTGGCATTGGGCACCTTGTGAGTATGCTCATGTCTGTTTGTCTTCTCCTTAGGTAACTGTGTTAAAACGCCCTATTCCAGCTGTAGTACATGTTTTACAAGAGCCCTGGTTTTGTCTGACACAATATGGGACAACATTTATCATCCGTTATCAGGGGTGATATATCTGTTAGCCCGCAGAGAAACATCTGCCGTGCGTTCGTCTCCAGTGTGGAGGCTAATATTCCTAGAATACAGCTGCA
>PVHP010004251.1:0-73103 GCA_004024765.1 Zapus hudsonius | reverse complement strand
TCCCTGAGTCGTGGTGGATGAGTATTAAGGCTGCTTTAAGGTTGTGAGCTTAGGGGTCTTTGTGTCTAAGATCTTTGGTTTCTGTCTCACTGGCTTATCCTGTGTTGATTTAATGGCTGTGGCTGTGGGCCCCTTGTTCATCCCGTCATTCTCTGCGGGGTTCCATTTGGATCCTCCACGATATGACTGTGGTGGCTCCTCTCTTGCCAGAATCTCAGCTATAGGCCTACGGTCGGTTGGTAGGGTTAGATGGGCCCCAGCTCTCTCTGCGCTCAGGGTGGTCTTGAACTCATGGTGATCCTCCTACCTCTGCCTCCCGAGTGCTGGGATTAAAGGTGTGCACCACCATGCCTGGCAAGATAAGAAAGGTTTTAACTCTGGAATTACTACATCTGATGGCAGAAAATGGGATTGAAAGACTCTGGGCATTCTGAAAGGACCACACAATATGATCATATCTGCTGAGAAATCCTAAAGCAAGAGGAGCTCTTCTGGTGAGAGTGGTACCATCAATGGGAGGAAAATGTTCCTCGATGACACTCCTTCATAGGTGGCTTCATAGTAGGAGAGGACATTGCTGAGCCATAAGGACAATAGCATCTGTATGGAGGCCAGGTGCTGGCATTCAATGTTCAAAATCCAGGCAGACACAATTATTGCAGTAAGTGACAAGATTACAGTGGCGAGCAAGAAATTTTCCTAACAGAGAATAATGGAGACAATCAATAGGAGATGGTGCTCCTACTGTTAAAATACATAGGAGACCAACAAAGAGACGGTTCAATTTGTATCATTAGGAGAAATTGAAGATGAGTAACTGAAAACAATGCCCCCATTGAAAGGAAGTTTAATCCTCCACAGAGTTCTGGACCTAAGCCAGTGTTTATATTAAGAACCCATTAAAGAAAGGAGAGGACAGGATTATGAACCCCCAAGACAAAGGGGAAATGCAGAGAAGTCATTGTGATGACTTACCCAGTTCTCTTCCAAAGGGAGCAGCAGACATTTACTCAGCTAACTTGACACAGAACACCAGGAATACTCAAGCTGATGCTGATATCAGAGGGTCCAAAGTCATCATCGCCCAAGTATTGAAGGAAGTCATGTAAAGAGACAGGGTTTGCTCTAGGTTCAAATAACTGTGGGTCCACAATTGTGTTCCTTTCCCCAAACCATTCTGAAACCGACGTTGTAAAACAAAAGCAAGACCACATTCCAGAAGTATTTGGAAATTGAATTTCATTCATAGACAAACTAAATGTCACATGAAGAATTCCCCTATCAAATTTCATTCAGTTCATTAATCCAGTCCCTGCAGAGACCAGTACAACAAGCCAAACCAAGCATAAACCCAACTGCAATTCCGGTTCCATTCCTAATTGGGTATCTTAGATACTGCAGATAAACATGGTTTCAGTGCATGGTTTGTGGTCATGACTCATGGTCACTCCTTTCTCTCCCCATCTGTAAAGAAGATAAAAAAAACTCATTCATATTTACATTTAATGGGAAATCGAGAGGTTTGCAATTGTGTCTCAGGATGACTTTTATTCCCTCATTTGTCTGCCTTTCCAATCATACAGTCCACAGAGGTTCCTAGCTATGTGCCACGCCCCCAGAACATTAAGTTGATCTCTGCGTCTATACATCATCAGGCTAATCAGACTAGGGAAGCAAAAAGTCTCAGCCTTGTTGGAACCCTTACTTAGCAAGACATGCACAGAACAGTGGGAGACAGACTTGGTAAAGATTCCTGGGTTTCCACTCCAGGAAAAATTGAAAGGATCCAGAGTTCAAGGCAACCCAGAATCCCATCTTATTATATTCCTGTGACAGCCATAATGAATAAGCAATTGGTTGCTGTTGTGGTCAGCATTCTAGTTGCTGTGCAGAAAGAACCCAAGCAAAAGCGGCTTGTGGAGGAATGGGTTTATTAGGCTTATGTACTCCAGGGAAGACTCCATCCTGGCAGTGAAAACGATGGCATGAGCAGAGGGCTGGACATCACCTCTGCCACAGCACTTCAAACAGCGGCAGGAAGGTGTGCCAAATACCAGCAAGGGGAAGGTGGCTTATAACCCCATAAGCCCGCCCCCAACAACACAGCTTCATCAAGGTTGTAAAACCCAAACTGCCATCAGCTGAGGATCGATCTATCAGAACACATTCATTTGTTTGTGGGGGACACCTGGATCAAACCATGACAGTTGCTTAAAGTGGGAAGTGTTTTCTCTCTCTCTCTCTCTCTCTCTCTCTCTCTCTCTCTCTCTCTCTCTCTCTCTCTCTCTCTCTCTCTCTCTCTCTCTGTGTGTGTGTGTGTGTGTGTGTGTGCATGCATATGTACCATGGCACATGTGTGGAAGCCAGAGGACAACTTTTGGGCATCAGTCCTTGCCTCTCATCCCTGTTTGAGGCATGGTATCTCATTTCATTGCTCACAGCTGTGTTTGCTGGGCTAACTGGCCCATGAGCTTCCAGTACTCTCCAATCTCTGCTTCCTTCTTGCCATAGATGTACTGTTATTATAGAGTCCCATTATGGTGCTTGGCTTTATATATGGATGTTGCGTACCTGAATTCAGGTATGCAGCACTCACACTTGCATGGAAGCACTTTATCCACTGAACCATCTCCCTAGCCCCTATTTTCAGTTTTGAGGACAAAAATCCCCAAATCCAAAGTTGAAGTAGTGACAGGGCCATGCTTCCTCTAAAGCCCTTCACTCCCATTCATCCCTTACCTCTTCCTGATGCTGACTCCTCTAGACATTTCTTTTTGTGCACGTGTGTGCACTGCCTGTATGCACACAGGTGCATATATGTATAGGTGTGTGTGTGTGTGTGTGTTGAACAAACAACAAACTTGGGAAGCATTCTTGGCCATCACTTACCTATTCTGAGACAAAGTCTCTCATTGGCCTGGAAGTCAAGTTGGTGTAGGCTGGCTGATGCAATCCTCAGGAATCCACCTCTTTCTATAGCCTCAGAGGCAGGATTACAAGGAGTCAGCATCATGCCAATGGGTTCTAGAGATTGTACTCCATGCTTACAATCACTGCAGATGCACCACTGTGGGTGCCACTGGATCCCAAAGCAGCTGGTCTGAAAAAGCCTCAGAACAGTGGAAAGAGTGCCAGCTGAAGACAGTAGAGGCACACCCATGAGAGTTCTGACCCCCAGAGTTCTAGGTGGCCCTTCACATGATTAGATTCCACATCTGAATATAGGTGCTTTTTAAATGTATCCCTAAGCAATATAACTTAAATAGCACTTACATTGCATTAGATAGGAAATACTGTCTAGGAGTTGGAGAGATTGCTAAGTGGTTACTGCACTTTCCTGCAAAGCCTAACAACCTGGTTTTGATTCCCCAGTACCCACGTAAAGCCAGATGCACAAATTGGTGCATGCATCTGGAGTTTGTTTGCAGTGGCTGGAGGCCCTGGTACACCCATCTTCTCCCTCTCTTTTTCTGTTTCTGTCTGTCTGCCTCTGTCTTCTTGCAAATAAATAAATAAAACTTATATTCTAGAGATGATTTAAAGTATATTGGAAGTCGCATGTAGGTTTTTTGTGCAAACACTCCTCGATTTTCTGTAAGGTACTTGAACATCTTTGGATTTTAAACTCCTGTGTGGATAACAGAGGAGAGTTACATATGTATGTGGACAACCAGCATTCCTGATTGTGCCTTCCATCACAGTTATACGTGACCAGAGAATAGTCATTGTGTTCACAAACACATTTCTCCCATACATTGTTTTCTAGAAAGTTTAGAAAAAAAGCCCAGGAGATTGAGGCACAAAAATATGAGATATACTAAAATAAGAATTCAACACAAGAGATCCAGCGGATTCCCATGCAATGCCCTGAAGAGACACTATGGGCTTTTGTGGTCCAGACTCAGCACACTCTCTGCCCTCTAGGATCCACAGAGAGGGCATCTTCAAGTACATGAATATTGGGTTGCAGCTGCTTCCAACTGTGTTATGATGGCCTTCTATTTCTGGGAGAGAATTTGGAGTTGAGTTAGTTATGATAGAAAACAAAAGAAATGGATAAGACAACTTTAGGAAAAACAAAGTTGTGCGAGAAAATATACCATATTCTAACATATCCATCTTTGTGACTAGATTCACATAGTCATAAGAAGGTGGACCTTACACTTTGTCATTCAAGTACAATTTAAAGAGAAACTGATTGTAAGGAGGATGGGCCAGAAAATGTGTGCATAGAGGGCAGTGAAAGGGACAGGAAAGGGAAGATAAGCATCCTCTTATGTGCCAAGGTGTTATTAAATGTGACGTGATGAGGTTGTCAGCCTAGATGCTGGAGTCTTAGGAGAAATGACTAGTGTCTGCCCTAGAAGTACAGCTGAATATCAGTGCCGCCTATGCTCAGAGCACCGCTGTCATTAACTAGGTGGTGGATTTCCCTGCAGTCCTTTGACTATGGTATGCTATGCTTCCCTTGAGAAAAGCTTTTGCTGTGAGATTTCTTTTTCTCCTAATGAGGACCACGAATCCTCCTCAATCAGCGCTCACTCTTGCTCTGCTGCTGATGGGTGAGAAGGTTGCGTTGCATCGTTCTTTATCACACACACCAAGTGTTCTCACATTCGTCTTGCATACTAACTCTATCCTGATTCATGTATTTCCTACGACCTTCACTTTTCCTTTCTCCACAATTTCTACACTTAAAATTCTAATAATGGCTATATTTCTCAAATTTCCTTAAATGATGTTGTTTTCCATTGAGCCAAGGTAATAAACAAACAAATAAATGGATGGAACTTTGAACTGTTCATAAATTTCTAGATGTGCCTTTCGTAATAACATTGCCTATTTATCCTGTGCTGTCCCCATGTCTTCCCGCGAGAGCATAAATTTACAAACATCACGTGAAGGCATTATTTGTAATAAAACTGACTAATGAGCATTAAAAGCCAATTATTTCCTTACATCTGCTGGCTATGGCTGGCAATAATCGTGTATCATTCAGATTTGTGGCTATGTGTTTGCTTTAGTAAGATTTTAATCACTCATTAATTTATAAATTGCAATATGTATCCTGTGTGCCTGCATTCCCTAAAATGCCTCAGACCTATAAATCAGAAAGCAAAAGAACTTGGGAGTATGATGGCATAGCCTTCTTTTCTCAACAGTGTCTTCATGCGACGTCTTCTGAAGAATCTTAGATGAGATCAGACAAAGCCCCCATAAAACATGAGTACAACTGATCTCCATTGATGAATGGGTTTGTCATTCTCTACAAGAACATACTGTGCCTTTGCCAGTCTTTTATTGCCACCTAATGAGTTCTGGGTCATTAACTTCTTTGGAGGTAGGGTGGTTACGGAACGGGGATGCTTCACATTGACACACCAGTCCTTACCCGTCACAAATCTTCCAAGTGTACCTCAGGGTCTATACCAATTCCTAGCAGTCTCATTCTTGCTATAGGCAATAACAACTCCTTCAGAGACAGAGAATTTCAGAGGAGTGAAATTCTTCACTTCTGATAATATTGCAAATGTTTTTCCACCGGTAGGAATGGGTATGGACCCTAAGGTACACGTGGAAGATTATTAGAAGTGGAGAATTTAATGACTGGCAGATAAGTCTCTGAAGGAGTTGTCCTTAGCTCTAGCAAGAATGAACTTTATGAAAGGATTTATGACTGACTCCCCGCCTAGACCTCTGAGAAAGCTCATCCTTAAGAGCCTGAGATCTCCACCTCTGCTCAGAGACCTATCAAAGGTACACATCTGTGTGGCTGAACAAGAGGGCTTTGTTGGCCATACATAAAGGGAATATAGCCTTCATTCTCATGTGACACCAGCTTTTTTTCCTTCTTACTCGCTGCCAGGTTTATGCTTGGCTGCCCTTGATTTCAGCAAACCCAGCGGAAGAAGCAGCATTGCTGGAGAGAATACCCCCCAGCCATAAATCCATCATGAGCCAGTGGAGAATTAGAGGCAGAGATTTGAGTACTATATTTTTAGCCTACACTTACATGAACAAAAAAAAATTGCAGGTAGTTTTAACTATGCAGAAGGTAGGAGAGAACACGAAATTGATAATAACTAGAGGTCTCTATTAAAGAGATGAGGAAAAAAACATTTCACATTTCCAGTGAAGCAAGCTCAAATGAAGGTCTGCTGTTCACTAGTCCTTGGCTCATGGCACAGTTTAAGATGTGAGCGGCATAGTGAGGCTGCTCAAAGCTGGACAATAAGATCAGAGTGCATGCGCACATGCTGCCTGACTGCGGCGAAGAGCAGATGCATACATGCCACCTCATATAAGGAGATACAAGAACAGATCAACACATACCATCATGGGCTTGATGAAAACATTTGGACCCAAACAAAGGTGGGCTGTAGCAATAATGATCCAGGTCAGAATGTCTTATTGGGGAAAAATGGAATCCATCAGTGTTCTCCACATATAAGAAAATCCTAGTGCATGGAGTGAGATGGAATTTGATTGGTTTAGAGGTAGATTGGATTTAAAGTAGCTGGCAGAGTTGGGGGGAAATACAGCTAAAGAAAAATATAATATCTGTAGCAAAGGTATACATTAGTGACAGGAAAAAGCTGAATTAATACTATTCACTGAATTAGTGATACAGTACAGGGTTGGTGAAAAATGGTCCAGGGGTCAAACTTGGGCCACTCACTCCTGTTTTTATATTGCTCATGATTTAGGAACATTTTTTTTTTACATTTTTAAATTGTTTTTTTTTTTAAAAAAAAACACACACACACAATGTTATAGGAAACTTACATGAAAGTCAATTTTAATGTCACTCCCTTAGTTTACATATTATCTCTAGCTAATTTCCTGATAGGCAGACACAGTATAGCCTACAAAGGTCCTCATCTTTATGGATGTTTGCAGAGGAGACCACTATTATGGAGAATCAGTTAACTAACTGTGTCGAACCATGATGGGCTTTGGTCTGCTTTCAGTGTATTTGGTTATTCATCTGAAAGGTCGGCTCATTTGTTTCTGGTTACATTTCACTGTACATTTTTCATGAGTCTTGCTAACGTTATCTTCTCAAGCTATGCAAAATATTAGCAAGTTTTAAACTCAATACTATTCAAAACAAATCTTCAAAGAGCATCCGTGCTCCATTATCCTTCCGGTCCATTCCTAACTCCTCATCCCTTCTTCTCTTTTCCTACCTATCTTATGAAATGAATAATGACATGAAATTTTAGTCTCTCTTTCTCTCTCTCACTCTCTCTCTGCATGTGTGTCACCGATGAGCATATGTGCAGATTTTTTGCCTCCTCTTCATTCTTGCACAATAGACAGCACACTATACCCCACTTTTGAAAACAATCACTTACTGTCATCTCACAGATCTTTTTTAATGCATTGTGAGTCCCGTAGTCCCACTGTTATCTATGTATTGGTCTAATAGCGCATACTCTTTTGTCCTGTGAGTGGGTAATTTAGGTTGATTTCAGGAATTTGCATTTGCAAACAATTCAATTCCACGAATATATGTCTATACTGTGGGAAGAATGGTGTTTATACTTTGTGCATGAAAAATATTAGGTCAGAGGAGTTCAATTATTTACCAGTGAATAAACATGGCTCTCAAGTCTATTTCATTTCAAAGATGATCTTTCTTTTTGCCACTTTGTTCCAAGTAATATTATGAGAAACATTTGAACAACAGAATATGAGATGCAGAAACTTGTTAATATAGAACCAGAGACTTGGTCACAAGAAGAAGCTACAACTGAGGTAGTGAGGGAATTAAAAGACATCTGTATCCACTCATTCAAGAAATGTTTGTGGGGCTCCTACTTACAGTTATGTGTGTTTTTGAATGGATACAGCTAGGAAATGATAATGGAGATAATGAACCCCTTCCTGACATAATGCCTATTTAAAATGAAAGAGGGAAAAATCACAATTTGTAATTACAAAGCCATTATGCATTAAGGGTGATTGAGAACTGTGGAGAAGGTAGAGAAGGGGAAGGAGGAACCAGAGGCGTCAAGGAGAGGATTACTTGCAATTGCATCCATGTAGATCTCTTGGGGAAGGACATTTCACACAGAGAGACAACCAGAGCTCTAAAACGGAAGGATCCAGACAACGTGTGAGAGCCAGGGAGACTGCAGAAGAGGTTGACAGGTAACAGAGTGGGAAGCAAGAATGGGGAGGTGACTGAGTGGGTAAAGCACTTGCTATAGGAGCTGAGGACTGGAGTTCAGATGCCCAGCACCCATGAAAATGTCAGGTGGGCATGGCAGACCACCTGTAATCCCTGCACTCTGCTAGTGAAGACAGGGGATCCCTGTGGCGAGCTGGCTAGCTAGACTGACTGAATTAGCACACTCTGGGCTCAAGGAGAGAGCCAGCCTCAGTAAATAAACCGGTGACTGATCCACAAAGACACCTAATGTCAGTTACCGGTTTCCACACAGGCAGGTACACACGCACACATGTGCATATGCATCCACACACTTGTATGCCCACACAAATGCACACCACACATTTATACTGCAATGTAAAAAAAGGGCACTTTAAAAAAAAACTGAAAAGGATTGGAAATTTAATAGGAACTGAGGCATATAGAGCTTCCAAAGCTGGATGGAGGGAGGCGGGAAAGGATGGGGAAGTCTGAGCAGTTGAGGGTTCGAATAGACCACTCTGCCCAGACTGGGCACTCACTGACTGGTCCACGCTCATTCAGGATTTCCCTTCATGGCTGGTGGTGAAATGATGCATGCATGGAGTATTCTGGAAGCTCACTGTTCACTGGTGTATCTCCTTTCTCCAGAATAGCCAAGAAGGTTTTTACACATGTTACAGAAAGTATGACTTCTTCACCCTCTTGTGACCACCTGGGTTCCTGCATGTCTTTACTGTTGAATAAATGCACAGGTCTTCACCCCACTGTCCATAGAGGCATAGTTAAGAAACACACGGCAAGTGGCCATGCACTGGGCTCTGTGCTTGTTGCTAGGTGACCATGTCATTAGAGATCAAGTGAATGAAAACCATACTCCTCATCTCAGCACCCACGCCCAGAGGTCCAGACACTGTCCCAATGAGATTTGGTTTCCTGTGTCCACTGGCATGATGAGATCACCTTAGGGTTTACTTCCTCTTCTAGCTCACTTCCATTAGCATCCAGTTCCTAGGAGATATGGGTCTGAGTACATCAGCTTTTGGCGTCATCTACACTTAATGGTTTCAATGTGAAATGGTCCTGATCAGCTCATGTGTTGGAACAATTGGGCCCAGCCAGTGTCGCTGTCTGGGCAGTTGTGCATCCTTGAGGAGGTGAGGACTTCGCTGTTGGGAGGACAGGCCTTGAGGGTCACAGCCCAACCCTTCTTTAGGCTGAGTTCTCTCTATTTCCAGGTTCCTGGAAAGGTGAGGAGTCCCCTGTATGCGTTCCTGCTGCCATGAACTCCATCATGTTTTCCCCATTATGAGCCAAAATAACTCCTTTCTCCCTTAAGTTGCTTCTACCAGGGATTTCATCATAGTGATGGATGAGAAAAATGACTAATGCATCCATCATTCTAGGCATGTAGCTCTTCTCATCACAAGCACCTGCTTTAAAAAACTCACCTGATTAGGTCATACCCATGAAAGATAATCTCTCTTCAGACTTTGCCAGTAGAATGCTTCTATTTAAATAAATTGTATAACTTCAAAATTTGTATAACTTCAAAAAAATTTGTAAATTTGTATAACTTCAAAAAAAGAACACCTCAAAATCAACTAACTAGGGACCTTAATTACAGTCTCAGAACCTGTTCACCATTATCATGATCTAATTGTGAGGTTACTTATACCTAATAATCTAAATAAAAATTTTATTTGCACAGGTCCTTCTCACATGCAAAAGGAGAAGATGATACAAGGGCATGCGTTGCTAGACCTCATTTTAGAATCCGACTTACTGTGTAGGCTAACTGTACAAGTAGGTCAGCCTCAGTTTGGATCCCCAAAGCTTACAAAAGCTAGATGCAGTAATGCATATCTGTAATCCCAGGGCTTCCATGGAGAGACGCAAGACTAAGACGAGACTCTCTATGTGGGCCTATGCCACAGTGAACAATGAGAGACTGCTTCACATGAGGTGGAAGACGAGTTCTGGCATCTAGGATGTCATGTGTGTCCTGGCACATGTTTGGCTGCACTCACATACACATGTGATACACACGTGCCACACACACACACACACACACACACACACACACACACACACACACACACACGAATAATGTAAATAGAGGAGTTTGGGCATACAGTGAGGTGTACTGGCCAGAATGTAAGCAGCTTGATACTGTGACTTCAAGTAAATCATATCAAGTATACCAATTTTTCCTCTTGGGAGAGAACTGTCATTTGGTTTCTCAGTTTCCAGATGTTGCAAAAAAAAAAAAAATCAAAATCTTTTTTTATTGAGGCAGGGTCTTGCTCTAGTCCAGGCTGACCTGGAATTCACTATGTAGTCTCAGGGTGGCCTTGAACTCACAGAGATCCTGCTACCTCTGCCTGTCAAGTGCTGGGATTAAAGGTGTGCATCTTTTTAGTGCTTCGACAGCAAGTCCTAGGAAGTCAAAGATGGAATCACCCTCAGACACAGAAGACAAGCTCATTCACTGCCAGATAAAATAAAAACAACATCTCCCTTCCAGGAAAATGAATGGACCTTTTCTTAAGATCTACTCTAAAAGATTTCGAAAGCTCGAGTTTCCTTAACCTACTATGTGCTATGACTCTCCAGGTGAACTTCTCCATTGCCTTCATGAGAAGTATGATCCGTGAAACCAGGAAAGCCATAAACGTCAAGGAAAAGCCACCGGTCTCTGACCCACTGACCTCATTTCTTTCATTAAATGGTGTAGTGAATGCAAAGAGGGTAAATATAATTCCTTTCAAAGCTAGTTTTTAACATTCCCTTCAAGTGGTTCTCCTGGCTTTATTTCCACTGACCCAGGGCCTCACACTTCCTCTTTGTACAGTTTCTTACTCTACTTTTTCTCTTCCTAGAAAGTCAGTCACCCTCTTCCATTACCTTTTGATTTGAATTTATCAAAAATGTCAGATTCAAAGGAAAACGTTCTTCCAAAAAATCATGTGATGTGCAGGGAATTTCCCTATATCTAATCAGATGTAAAATCTATTACAGGGCTGGCAAGGTCGCCCAGTGGGTAATGTGTTTGCTACACATCTGAGTTCAGATTCCTAGAATGCATGAAAGCCAGAGGTGCATCTATAATCCCAAAACTCCTACAGGATGACAGGCAGAGACGGAAAGATCCTGGAGATGGCCATGCTGGCTATTCTATCTATGCACTAGTGACCAATCAGAGGCCCTGTCTCAAGCAAGTAGAAGGTGAAGACCTTGAACAAAGTTTGTCTCTGACCTTCACACATATGCCAGAGCACACTCACACACAAACACAACACACACACATACATATACACACAAACACACACAGAGATGAAAAAAAATCTATTATTGGGGCTTCTTCCCAATATTAAAATTTTAAATCAGAATATAATTTGGGGAAGAGACATTAACATGTGGCAACTTCAATAAGCATTGACATTGGACCCCCATAGAAGTCATCTAATGGTGTACTTTACAAAGAGGGTAAAGACATAAAATGTAAGTATAAGTTAATTTGATAATGAACCTCAAGGTCATTGCCTGCCTGTTGTCACAAGCAAGGCTTTTTAAATCACTTTAGGAAAACCACAGAGTAAGAAATGTATGTTGTGAATATCATGGATGGTGAAAAGAGTCATGTTGCTTGAAAATTCATACTGGTGACAACATCTTATAAGGACTCAAGGAGGGCTAACTCTCAAACATCTCAGATGGAGTAAAGTTGAGGTAGCCAGATGACAGAAAGAACTGCTCTATAGAGGAGACTTGAGGAGGTCACACAAAATGAGAGCTGAAGTAATGTGCTTTAAGAAATATGTCATTTTAAATATACAGCTAATTTGAAATTTAAATATAATTTGGCTACCATGGCTAGTTATAGAGTCTCTGTCTCTCTCTGTCTCTCTCTGTCTCTCTCTCTCTCTCTCTCTCTCTCTCTCTCTCTCTCTCTCTGTGTGTGTGTGTGTGTGTATGTGTGTACTTTGGACTTTCTAATTAGGAATGGAAGCCTTCCACTCTGCCTCCAGCTCTTTTAGTCATAGAGGGTCAGCACTTCCTGCCTTATGAACATGATGGACAATCCCTGCTTTCTGCTGGTGTTAGGGACTATTCCTCCTCAAAATCTTACAGAAAACCTTGTGTTACACACTAAATTCCTCATCTAAGGCATTGCTTTCCCTCTCTATTTTTTCAATAAAGGGTGATTGGTCCTCTGTTCATTGTCTTTCTGGGCTGGGCCACTTAGAGAGCTGCTCACCCAGTAGCTGCTGACGATTGATGCTGTAACTGCCTACACGTTCCCGAGGAGACTTGGTTGAAATCTCCCCTCAGAAGCCCAATCAAGAAAGGCTTGCAAAGCTGAATGGCCCCTTTGTGATTGTCCCTGGCCTTCCCCCTGTCACAGAGGAGAAGGGAAGCTCTTGCTTTATGGCATGTTTTGCTAATGTGGGAATCAAAGGCCTTCCAGGTGTTAACAGCGGCAGGGCTGGGGAGAGCCTGAGTGACATAACCTGGTTCTGGTTTGTGTGGCTTTGATTGCCTTTTTTTGGCAACTGCTAATTTAGCTTCCTTTCACCTTCTGGGTTGAATGAACTGGTGAGCCGAGGCAAAGTTTCCTAGGGATTAGGATGTAAACTGAGCTTTCAGTAACCTGGATCCCTGGGTTGGAGATCAACTAGCTGAGTCAGGGATGGAAAGAAGGCAGCTGAGTATTCAATATTCCACGTAGGCCACTGGGCTCTCCAAGTTTTCAAGGAAAGATGCTTCATGGAGCCCCCTAGTTAAAAACAAAGCTTGCCTTCACCCATGTTACCTAAGACTGCTGCCTGAACCTCTGCACAGAGACCAAATGACATCTGTCCTGCTCATGAAATCCTCAGGTTCAAGAGCTCTAACACAGGGAAAGCCCTTTCCAATTTGCACCTCCAGAGCAAACCTTTTCACTTCTCCCTCTCAGACAAATGACATCACCAACAATGACCTTGTAATCACCGCTTTCTAAGGACTCCTACCAGAAAAGTGTTCCTGCTAATCCTAAGCAACCTTGAGAAGTGTAACACCCAGTGAAGGTGCTACTATTGGTCCAGCCCAATGGGAGCCTGGAGGCCCACAAGAACCCAGCGACTCTCTGAAAGTGGCACATGCATCAGGCAGACTGGTCACGGGTCCTGTTCTCACACGTTCTGCAAGAGGAGACCTTGGGAGATTTTTTTTCTTTCATGCATATGTTTGTGTTTGGTGTGTGTGTCTATATATGCGTGTTCATATGTGTGGGTGCATGTGTATGTGTATGGAGGCCAGAGGTCAACTTCTGGTGTCTTCTTCCATCACTCTCTACCTGAGTTCTTGAGATGGAATCTCTCACTGACCCTGGAGTTCACTGATTCTGCTGGCCTGGCTAGCCAGGGAGCCCCAGGGACTCTCCGCCTCTTCCTCCCCAGCACTGGGGTTCCAGGTGTGCACCACTACTTCCAGAATCCAGCATTTTATGAGAGTGCTGGGAATCCTAACTCAGGTTGTCTTGCTTGCATAGTAGGGAGTTTTTTCCACTAAGTCATTGTGATGGTCAAATTTTGTTGTCAACTTGACCTTTGTAGTAACTCTTGGGTGCGTCTCTGAGGATGTTTACAGGAAGGCAACCTCTCAGCAAAGGGCAAGATGTAAAGAAGCTCAAAGAAGCTAGAAGTAAAAATCCTTTCCTGTGTGGGCCATGCAGGAAGGAAATTCCAGAGATTCAGGAAGCCATTAAGTCTGGGGAAGGGCTGTAAGACCCCACCCTAAGGCTATATAAAGGGGAAGAAATTCTCTCCTTAGCCCTCCTGCCTGTTCCCTGTTCTAGGTGTGTGGTGTAGGTGATGGGTTTTTCTCTCTGCTTGGACCTGAGAAAGAGGGCCAGCCTCTTTCACTGTTATGGAACTTCCCCTCAATCTGTAGTTTCAATAAATATTTTCCTACCCCCAAACTGTGCCTGGTTTGAAGATTCATCTCAGTAGCATGTGGCTGACTGTGACGGCCATCTTCCCAGCACAAGGAAACCACTTTACTCAGCATTACCCCAGAAAGGATATTTGGTATTCTCTCTCTCTCTCTCTCTCTCTCTCTCTCTCTCTCTCTCTCTCTCTCTCTCTCTCTCTCTCTCTCTCTCTCCTCTTGTCTGTCATCACAGGACTGGCATGATATGAACTAGATAGGACAAAGCATTTCAAGTGAGTTAATCTATCCATTTCACTATGTGTTACCTAGCATCTCAGAAGCTCAGTTAAGAGATTCATAACATAATAATGGCAATGCTTTTCTCACGAGGTCTCTGGAAGATACATATGCTGTAACCCAAGTGAAACATCTATAGGTGTTAAGTAAATAGGGGTATTCCTTCCTTCCCTTTTTAAAAAACACTTCCACTTACCATTAGATATCTTCTTTGCAGATCTCCCAAGTGGAAGGACTAGAGAAATCACATGGAAAGGCTAGATGAAAATATGAGACTCTGTCATCGTGGGATGTCTCCATCAGGAAAACCTCACAATTTGGAGTTTCCAGCTTCATCACTGAGCAGGTTAGTTAGGTGAGTTTCTGGATGTAGGCAGCTTCTCTTTGGCTTCAATCCAATGTCCTATGTTGTAGCCTTGCTTGTCAGAATGTAGGACCTTAGCCACCAATAAACCTGGTGCTTCTTTCTATAAAATTTCATCAAATATTTTCTGGTAGAATTAATGTCAAGCATTTTTGCACAGTTCACTTTTTGAATTGTGTGTGTGTCATTTATACCTATATGCATACGTATATATGTAAATGCACATGCCCCATTACACACATGTGTGGAGGCCAGACAAGAATGTGTAATTTCCTCCTCTGTCACTCTCCCATGGTATTTCCTTGAGATGGAGTCTCTCACTGAATCTGGAGCTGCCATTTTTCAGCCAGCAAGCTCCAACAACTCTCCCATCTCCACCCACCTCATCCCTGTGGTCACAGGTGTATATGTGGCTGTTCAAGTGCTCATGCTTGCCTAGAAAATACTATTACAGATGGAGGAGCCATCTCCCCAGCCTGCACTTCATCTTTAATCAGCATTTTGTTTTGGCAGAGACAGAGTCAAATTCCAAAACATTTTGATGTAGTTAAACTTAGTAAATTGGCTTACTGTGCTCTATCAATATTTAGTATTGAAAATATCCTACAGAATTGTGAGCCCTTTGGGGTCAGGGAGCTATAGACAGGCAAGCTTGTAGCATGTGAGTTCAAGTGAAAATATGTGAGCTCTTTTAAAAAAGAATATTTGGATTACAAGATGGTGACCAAAGTGATTATCCCAATATGGGTCCTTTCCAAGAACAGGCCCTTGCACATCATTTGAAAGAGACTTGTCATCAGAGCTTCATCACATGTGCATTCAGAACGAATGACATCTACCTGAAGTTCATTCACAACCTAGAGAAAGCTCTTGAACAGTCATTCCTTCACTTACAATTTCATGAGGGTACAACATGCATGCTGTTTGAGTCCAGGAATACAAAGGTTTATAAAGACAGACAATCGCTTTTCATTTGTCTGATTATAAAAAAAAAAGCCATGTATGCTTATGGTCAAAAATAGAAATAACAGAGACACAATTAAGAAGTATCTCTCTAAGGATAATGATTGATAACATGCATATTACACATGTCATCTATATCCTACTTGTAACACGTAACATTCAGACAGGTTCTGGGTCCTGGAATAATACAGGAATGCAATGCAGAGAACAGAATCCTAAACTACATCAAATTGAACAGACTTAATTTTATTTCCCTTGTTAATTTCATAAGCACAGGCTGTCCCTGGCTCCAGTTAGGATTCCTACACAGCAACATGAAGACAACACAAGCAGGAGTCTAGAAGAAGGAAAGTGGAGGCAGCCTGATGGACCCCCAGACACTCACTCTAACCCATCCACAGCAGGCGTTATAACCTCTGCCATTCTGAAAATACAAAGGTCACCGTAAGCAGTTTCCCTATTGGCTGCTTCTCAATCCTTTATTCCTACTAGTGACATCCCATGTGTTGTACCTAGAGTGTGGAGATGGTCATTTGTTTTCAGTTAACATTGCTGTGTATAAAAAAAAAAGTTTAAATAACCCTAAAGTCAAACCAGCTCTTCATCTGCATTGGTGACATGCCACATACATTTCCAAGCAACTTTGTTGTGCATACAGGGATCCAGTCACTGGAGCTTTCTTTTTGGGAAGTCAATTCTTTCTTTTTGGAGCGTTTTGAAGTAGAATCTCACTCTAGCCCAGGCTGGCCTGAAACTCACATCGATCTTCCTAGCTCAGCCTATCACTTTCTGGGATTAAAGGTGTGTGCTACTACTCCAGGCTGGGGCCTCAGCATCTCCATCAGCAAAATGAAAAACAAACCTCTGTACAAGGTATGTAAACAGCTGCTGAAAGTTAGATGTGGGTGTGGATATAAAGCCATTCACTGCAGATGCTGAAAGGTACTGCAAGGGATTGAAAGTGGCCTTACTTCTCAGCAAATAGAAATGTCCAATTCATACAGACAAGCATCATAAAGGGAAGTCACTTAAGTACCAATTTATGTTCTCCATCAAGCCTTATGATCATTATTTTAATGCTTTATTATCTGATTATGAAAATCATACATGCTTATCATGCAACATATAGAAAATGCAGACAAAATAAAATGAATTACACCTATAAAAATATATAATATGTATATAACCATGATATCTTTACTCTTTCCTTTAAAGTTATTATTGATAAACAGAAAAAAGAAAGTCACAACTTACCACCTTCCAGTCTACGTTTCTGTCTCGGGCTTTCAAAGAAGACAAGAGAGTGTTGATAGTCCTGGCGTCAGGGACATGGGATGTGAGGACTGTCCCTGTTACTCAGTGACAGAGGAGGGAAGTGAGGCATCCCTAAACTGTTTCTTCATTGGCCTAAGACATTGGATGGAAGCTATGAAGATTAGAATAAAATGGACACGGGCAGAAGTAATGTCTGGTACTGTGGAGGTGAACAAGAGTGTGTTGTGTCTAACTCCCCAGACTCACTGTCTGTAAGAAAAGGCCTGGGGGAGGGGATGGCAGGGTTTACCCTGTGTACAGGCATTTCCTGGCTGGAATGGCTCTAACAAATGCTGGATTGACAGGCCTTTTGGCATGGTAGTTCCAATGGTGACTGGGTTTGTGTATCAGAGTAATTGCTGTTTTCATTCTGGGTCTGCACCCCAAGATGATTTCCCATCCTAGAAAAGTTTACAATAAAGGATTAATTAATACCCCATAAAATATGACTTTTCAAGCTATTTATTACTCAACTAGGAAACCAAAATGCTGTGATTTGTTAAATCATGGCACATGAATCCATTAATTTATTTATCAAGTATTAAAGCAGCTCATTTCCTCATCTGCAAGTGCTTGAACCATGCTAAGTACAGGGGAGAAGAAAAAGGTAGAAGGGAAGGAATCTTACATGTGGGGTTTGCGGCATGCCAAACTCTCCTATTTTCCCCATTTCCATAGAAAAGAAATGGAAGGAGCATCATTGTAAGTGAAACTGGCACAGTTACTTGGCTAAGAAATGCTGGTGCTTGGATTTGAAGCCAGCTGCAGTTGGTTCCACGGTGTCTGTTCTCACTTCTCCTTCATATGATGTTCCAGTGAGGAATGAAAATTATCCCTTATGCTTGATGGTCTCAGACCTGGTAAACTGAGGAGACTTCACACAGGGAAAGAGCTGGCATTAGGCCAAGCTGCTTATGTTTGAAGTCCTGATGCGGAAGGTAGAGATGGATGGGTTCATTTTCTGAAACACAGACCAGTGTGGTGTAGGCAGGGAAACTCAGGAACCCAGGGGAGATGACAAAATGACTATCTAGAAAGGGTGATGATCTGGAAACAGGCTTATTCCAAACTTCAATCAAACCCAATTCCCTCAAAAAGGTACTAAGAGTGGTTTAATGGACCCACAGATACAATAAAAGCTCTCTTTGTATATTAGACAGCTACACAATGCTGGGATGAACATCCAACCAAGCAGTTTTATGGGAAGAAGGGGTTTATTTCAAGCTTACAGATCCAGAGGAAGTTCCATCAATGGTGAAAGAAGCAGAAATCCAAGGAGAAAGAGAAACCACCTCCAGTCAGCAACACCAATGGGCAACAAGCAGGAATCCCAGAGCTCAGACTGCTCTCCATAATGTTGGGCTAGAATTCAGATCTGCCCCCAGTGACATGCCCCCTCCATCAGGCTGCTGGAGACTTTAAGCAGGAAGTTAAACTTAATTTAAAAAAATACCCCAGGGTATGGGAGACATATATTCAAACTACCATGGTTTGGTTCTTTGGCTTTGTGTTGCCAGGGATAAAACCTAGGGTATTCATCTTGGTGCACACATACACTACAACTTTGCTCTAAAACAAATTCTAAACACCTGAGATAATTTTATAAGTCTCAACTCCTGATAAGGAATAGAGGGATTCCCCTGCCATCAATAGACTGAGACATCAGTACTTCTCTCATTGGCCTGAAAATCTAAAAATTAGGTCAATCTGACTTCTGGTCAAGATGGTGAACCAGCAACCATGCCAGTGCTCCCTGGGTTTCTAGAGCCACAGCCACAGGGTGGGGGGGTCCCAGCAGACCTCCATGGGGGAGGGGCATTGGGGTGCACATTTAGGAATCTGCCATTTCTGAGCCTCTGCTGGCCACTCACACCAGGACAGGAGTTGGCCCTGCACAGGGCCCCCACAGGCTCACACAGGAGACCTGAGCTGATCTCCCTGGGCTCCCACCGTATCCTGTTCATCTCCAACACCCCCCCCACACACCCCACTCCATAAGGACTTCTGCTGCACTCAGTTCCACACATACCCACCCTGCACCCCCCCAGAATCTGTACCCCACCCCACCCCCATTCCCCTGCCAGGACCGCACATTGGGGCTGCTTTCTAACCAGCCTACCACCACCCTGCAAGAACTTTCGCTGGTTCCATGCTGACACGACCCCATCCCACCCCCACATCAGCTCCCCTGACACTTTATCTTCTATGCCAATTCCAGCCCTCCACCTCACCCCTTTCCTGGTCCGTGCCAAATCCTGCCACATCCTGGTCCACACTGACTAGCTCAGTGGCCCACAGTGCACTCCTGAGAGTCCCCAATAGGCCCATCCATCACTGGATATCCCCTTAGGCTAGTCAGGCCTGGGGGCACCTTAATGAAATAGGCCCCACAGGGCTCACCAGGCCAGGTGTCTTCATACTCACCCTACCCTGCCAGGCTGTGCACCTGCCCCAGAGGCATTAATCCAAAGGGCTCCTACGGTCCAGAATTAACCTACCCCACCCTAAACCAACCATGGCAGTCTAACAAATGCCCCTGAGGGCTCCCAAAGCTGGTGCCATCACTGCATCACCCCTCACTACCCAGGACATGTCCCTGAGATCCCCACATTCCTGGGCCATGAAAACCTGCACCCCAGATGGCTCCCCACCCCTCTGCACAGCCCTGTGTGCCCAGAAGGCCACCACACAATTTTTGCCACTCTCCACTTGCTCCAGTGGGCACCCCACACCACACTTCCCTGCACTCTGACCTGGCCTGCCCAGACCCTATAGTTCCCCTACACCCAACTCTGCTTGCTCCACCTTCTGCAGACTCAACAGATAGTAGTGGCCTCTGAGTCCCAATCACCAACCCTCCATACCTTCCATCTCCTATGACCCAGGGGAGCAAATGCCAGTACCCCATCACAGAGTTCATACTAGGCACCAGACCAGAGTTGCTGAGGTTCTAGCAACCTCCATAACCTGCACATCAGCAGGTAAATCACCACCCCACACCAAGCAGGTTCAATTTCAAATCAGAGCACTCACTGAAGCGACTGCAAGCATAAATATTTGCAAAAAACAAACAATTGCAACAAACAAACAACAACAACAAAATACAGTGGAAGTCAACACCGACTCTACACCAAGACTTCCCAGTCCTGCAATGGAAGTCTCTAATCAAAGCATAGAGGAGACAGCAGGTCTTCTTGTGTTTTTCTTGACACTTCCAGGAATGGAGCACTTCAAGGTCTAAGAAACTGGGCCTTCCACCCCAAACTAATGTACCCAGTATCTTTCTTTATAGATGGAGAAAGGAAAACATTCCGGGACAAAAGCCAGCCCTATGATTATACAAACACAAAGCCAAGCCTACAGAGAATATGTCAGAAAATATTCCACACTGAAGAGTGGAACAAGCAACCTCAAGAGCTACAAGAGGAACACATTAACCCAAACCAGAGCAGGCACTTAAGGGCTCAAAGCCCAAGAAAGCACCAAAACCCCCAAAGCCTCCAAAATGGCAGAGATTAAATCAAACTTCTCAGTTATAACATTGAACATAAATGGTCTCAATTTACCCATCAAGATGTCTTTTGATGGCTTACAGGATGGATCAGAAAAATGGACCCTTCCATCTGCTGTCTTAAAAAAAACCCACCTCACCACTAAGGACAGATACCTTCTCAGGGTGAAAGGATGGAAAATGATCTTCCAAGCAAATGGAAATAAGAAAAAAATGGGTGTGGCAAAATTGATATCAGACAAAATAGACTTCCATCCAAAAGATGTCAAGGGAACGATCCAACAGGAGGACACAACAATCATAAGTGAATATTCACCAAACTCTGGAGCACCACAGTTCATAAGGCAAAACTTACTTGATAACAAACTAGAAATAAATCCTAATGCAATCATAGTTGGAGATTTTAATACTTCACTATCATCAACAAACAGAGTATCCAAGCAGAATATCAACAGGCAAATAGTATATCTTAACAACACCATAGATCAATTACACTTAACAGAACATTCCAACCCAAATCAACAGAATACACATTCTTCTCAGGAGCCCATGGTATGTTCTTCAAAATAGATCACATACTAGGCCATAAAGAATGTCTCCACAAATTCAGGAAAATTGATGTAACATCTTGCATCATATTGGATCACAATGCATTAAAGTTAGAAATTAACAAAAAGAGAAATGCCAAAAATTATTCAAGCTCCTGAAGAGTCAACAACACACTACTAAACAATGAATGGGTCATGAAAGAAATTAAAAAGGAAATAGCAAAATTTCTAGAAATGAATGATAATGAAAATACAACATTGCAAAATTTATGGGATACAATGAAGACAGTCCTGAGGGGAAACTTCATAGAACCAAATGCCTTCATAACAAGGACAGATCTCAAATTAACAACTTAACTGAGTAATTAAAGGCATTGGAAAAACAAGAATAATCCAGCCCTAAATTCTAGACAGGAAGAAACAATTAAGAGCCAAGCTGAAATTAATGAATGGGAAACTAAGAAAACAATTAAGAAAATAGATGAAATAAAGAACTGGTTCTTTGAAAAAATAAGCAAGATTGATAAACCCCTGGCCAATTTTAGCAAGCAGAAAGAAGGGAAGTCTCAAATCAACAAAATTAGAAATAAAAAGGGAGAGATCACAATAGACAACAATGAAAACAAAAGACTAACCAGATCATATTTCCAAAACCTCCACTTCACAAAATTGGATAATTTGGAAGAAATGAACAGATTTCTAGACACATACCACCTTCCAAGTCTAAATCCAGAGCAGATTAATCTGCTAAACAATCCTCTTACATCCATTTGATATTGAATGTAATCAAAAACCTCCCCAAAAGGAAAAGTCCAGGAATTTATGGATTCTCAGCTGAATTCCAAAAATATTCTCAACAAAAGGGACACCTCAGGAGGTATCATCACACATGATCTAAAGTTTTTCTACAAAGCCATAGTAACAAAACCAGCATGGGCCAACGGAACAGAATTGAAGACCCAGGCCTTAGTTCAAGGAACTACAGCTAGTTGATCTTTGATAAAGCTGCCCACAACATACACTGGAGAAAAGATAGCATCTTCAACAAATGGTGCTGGGCAAATTGGATAAATATATGTAAAAATGTGAAACTAGACCCATTCCTCTCGCCATGCAACAAGTCAACTCCAAATGGATCAAAAACCTCAATATATTGTCTCCCTGAGCAACAATACACAAGGGGAAGGAAAAAATAATAACAACAAAAAAACTGACTACCTCTGGTATAGTTCAATACCCCCCAAACTATGGACAGATCCGGAATACGCACCTAGGAAGGACCCCAGTGGGTAGGAGACAGAGAGGGGGGAAATGGGGTCACATTCACATGATTTGCTCATACAATGTATAAACTTATTTATAATATATATATATATTTAAAAAAAAGACCTGAAACCCTTACAAATCTGGAAGAAAAGATAGGGGGAACTCTCCACAATATAGGAGTGTGGAAAATCTTTCTGAACATAACCCCAGTAGCCCAGGAAATTGAGCAAGTACTCAACCAATGGGATTTCATCAAGTTAAAAAGCTTTTGAACTTATACACAAAGCCCACAGACCACCATCAAATTGTGAGAAAATCTTCAGCTACACCAGGGACAGAGGCCTAATATCTAGAAGCTACAAAAAAACTAAAAACAAAAAATGTAATTAAAAAATCAAACAATCCACTCAAAAAATGGGGCAGTGAACTGAATAGTGAATTCACAAAAGAGGAACTGCAAATGGCTAATACTCACTTAATAAAAGTTCAGCATCCTTAATCATCAGGGAAATGCAAATCAAAACAACTGTGAGATTCCACCTTACTGTAGTTAGGGATAACAATCATTAAAAAAAAAATCTAACAACAATAGAGGTTGGCTGGCAGGATTGTAGAGATAAAGGAACCCTCATTTCTTTGGAAGAAATGGACAAATTTCTCGACACAAACTACCTACCAAAGCTAAATGCAGAGCAGATTTGCTTGTGGGAATGCAAACTTATACAACCACTATGGTTATCAGTGTGAAGGCTCATGAAAATAGAGCTTCTAACTGACCCAACTATCCCGTTACTGGGCATCTACCCTAAAGCTCCTCTGTTCAAAACAGAGACATTTGCTCAACCATGTTGATAGCTGCTCAATTCACAATAGCTATGAATTGGAATCAACCCAGATGCCCATCACTGGACCAATGGATATCAAAGATGTGGTACATATACACCATGGAATTCTATTCTGCAGTAAGGAAAATTAAATAAGGAAATTTGCAGAAAAATGGATGGACCTGGACCAGATCATATTCAGTGAACTCACACAAGAACAGAAAAACAAATGCCCCATATTCTCCATGATCTGTGGTTCCTAATCAGGACCAGCTAGAACTGCCAGCGAATGACTTGCATCTTGAGAGATGCAAGAGATAATGGTGATGTAAGGGTCTGGGGGAAGGGAGTGAGAGGGTGGGGGTATACACAATACTACTATACACAAGAAACTAAACAAGAAACTAAACAAGAAACGAATAAGTACCACATAATCCTTACTCTGGAAGAGCAAGCTAAAAGATTCAATCCTCTGAAGGAAAATGGGGATATCATCTGGTTAGAAGGGCCCCGAAAAGGTTGGGATGAAGCCTCAATTTACACAATAGGTTCTAGCTTGTATCTCCCAATGCTAGAAATCGGTTACTTCTCACATTGAGCTATTGATCCCAGAGACCTACGAGGTCCCCCAAACAAGATAGGCTTCTGTCAAAGCACTTGATTACCTGCCTGAGGTGTAAGATAAAACCCTACTTCTGAAGATGCCACAGGCTGCCGACAGGTAACACAGAGAGACCTGGCTGGAACAGGGACAGAAGTGCTACATGAACTGCTGGAGGAAATTGACCAACATTGTGGAGAGAAAGCCAGAACGCTGCTGTATGACAGCAACTAGCGTGACAAGATGCACACAACTGTGCACAGAGGCACTCAACCTAGGGTGGCAATCAAGTGCTCTCTGATTGGCTAAGTGATCTGCTCAGTGGCAAGGAACCCATAGCTGGAACTGGAATCTAAGCCAAATTCCTATGGAGACCAGGGTCTGAACTCTAAGGGGAAGCTTCCAATAACCATAGGCTGAGGGAGAGGATACACCGTTATGATCCCACCAAATAAACAATACTTATCCCATGAAACCCATGCTGAGCTCACTCTACATTGGAGAATATGTTTTTATTTTTCAGAAGAGAGTGAGAACCTTGGACAACCTAACTTTACCACAAGACCAGAAATGATAGCTGACTCCCTGGCAGGACATGAAGCACCCCTTGCACATCAGCTGGGGCCCAGTGCAAACCACAGAGGAAGTGGAGAGATGAGCAAGAGTGCTGCTTCCACAGCGAGTCCAAAACCCTGCACCAGGGTGATGGAGACAGACACCTAGGATACACAAAACCCTCCAAAGCTGAAATCTAGAAGATGCTGAGAACTCAACTCTAAAGTAGACTTAGAATCCACCCATCAGGGATCAGGGAACTTTGGGGAAGAGGGGGGTGGAATATTCAGAGGCACTGCCCCTCTGCAATGACTTTTTCTTGCATAACATAATAGCCCTCAATTCCACTGAGCATATCAGCAATCCTACTAAGGAGGGCCCACAGTGCAAGGGGGCAGGAGAAGGGAAAATGTACCAACACATGACTTAATTCATGTGCAGTTTTCACTTCATGAAAAGAAAAAGAAAGAGAAAGACTCAGGGACATGGACATAGTAGATACATAAAGCCATTTCTCAGTAGTAGGAAGAATCTTCTTCACACATGATTATATTCAGCTAATGCAAGACTGCCATTTCATATCATGGAAAAATCATTATTCCATGATGAAAAAATAGATTGAGTTGAATTTTCAAAACTTTTTAATGACAATTTTCATGCATTTGCAATATGCATTCTTGCATTCTTTTGTCCCATTCCCCACCCCGTCCTACTGAACTTCTTTTTCTTAGTCTCTCTTCTATTTTGATGTCTTTTCCTTTGCCTTCTTCCATCTCCCCTGACATGTTGATGAGCCCAGTGTAATGCAGGTGATGTCAACTGCTGTGAGGTCATGAATGCAACAGCCACTTCATGTCCAGGCTACAGCATTTTAAAGCATTTCTTCCCCTCCTCTGGCTCCTACATTCTTTCTATTCTGTCTTTTCTGATGTTCCCTGAGCCTTGTGTGGTGGGATAAGATGTATCATTTAGTGCAGAGCATTCAACCATCCCTTATTGTCAGCACTTTGACTAGTTTTCTGCCAGTATTCACCACCATCTGCAAAAACAGTTTCTCTGACCAAAGGTGAAAGCAGAAATAATCTATGAGTATAAGCATAAATATTTAGAGGGCCTTTTAATAAGCACAAAATATCCGCTTAGCCAAACAACAGTAACAGCTTCCTTCCTAGGACCTAGGACCTCCCAGCCATAGGCTTTTAATTAGGTTTATAGTACCAGGCATATAATCCTCTCCTGTAAAGTGGGTCTCAACTCCAGAGAGAACTTGATTATTCACATAACAGTAATGCCACTATTACATCAGTGGGCACAGCTTGCCTGGCTGGTCAACTGTGTAGCTCACAAAGTCCATAGCTGGTTAAGTCTATTAATGACTTTTCTCCCAAGCACCCTGCACAGAATTTACCAGTAGGGAGGAGGCTTCCAGACCTGGAGAAATTTTAATGAATACTAATGCATATGATTCATCCCCAAAATATCTAGTTCATGGTGTGTAAGTTTCATGTATTTGGATTTTTTAAAAAGTCTCCTCAAATGAATCTAGCATGCAGGCTGGCTTAGGAATCACATGGAACATTCTCTTGTTTTCCATGGACCTCATCTGCTCGGGCTCCATTTAAAAGATGAGTCATTGGGTATTACCCTTCTCTTTTACCTCTCTGTTTCAATGAGCTTTTCCTACTCCACGTCCACATTTATCATGCAGTGCCCTCTTCCTCAGCCTCTGCTAATGGTACTTGTGACTTCTCCTTAAAGTGCCAACTCCTGAGACTTTCTGAGAACATCAGTATCTTAACAAGGGCCATTGATGGCTTACCAGCAGCTAAGATCTCAGAGATCTGTGGGGTCCTTTCAGGAAACCCAGAAGAACCAGCAAAAGAAACAGGGCAGTTACTGTGGATAAGGAAAACTTACATATGGAACCAACATTCCTTGACAACCTGCTGAATGTGAACTAACATGAAATGCATGCTTGAATTTTTATTGATTTTATATTCATAATTGATGAAATTCATTATTTAAATGGAAGATAACCTCACAAACCCTTGCTGACCACAACATTCCAAAGCTCCCAAAAGATCTCTGGTGAGAGACCCAGCTGGTCCTGGGCTCCCAGGATCATAGCAAAACAGAGAACCACACATTCACCCAATCCCTAGTGGGCCTCTGTGCTACACACTGGGCTCCAGTCTTCAGTGACCAACCTCCAAGAAGGCTGCAGCTATAGGACCCTGAGTGAGTGCTGTCAGGGCAGAGAGAATGCATCTGTCACTCAACATGAAGCAGCAGCGAGTGCTCACAGACTGTGAGAGACACAGACTGCACAGGGACTGTCAGGGCCCAGCACAGCTCCAAGAAAAAGGGAACCCAGACAGGAGGCCAGTGGAAGCAAAGGTGTGGAAAGGCAAAAATAGGGCATGGAAATCTCATGAAAATCACTGAAGTAGATTCAGGAACCCAGGATAAGACTCATCTCAATAATGGGTATAGTTAAGTGGCTGGATCACCTTGGTTCCCCATTCTCCAGTTACAAAAAGGAACCTTTTCCCTTAATGGCATTCCTGAAGAGTTCTCAGCCACTGTCCCATGCAAACCCCTGCAGATCAGTTGTATTTACCTGGTAACTTTAAGTTTGGCTTTAATGACATGTCAGGTGCATCACATCCAAATGGTACTGGCATGCCCAAGGGGCCATGGGGAATGAAAGCAAAGCAAAACAGCACACAAGAGGTGTGAACTGCTGAAAGGTGGGGTGTGCTGCTTCCTCCAGACCTTGTACTTGCTTGTATTTAATTTGAGATGGAAAATGTCAAGCAAAGAATACCAGCCATGTCTTGGTGGGATCATACCCCACCTTTCACTTCAGCCAGGGGCCAAGGATTATTCCAAGTGTTCATCTGGCATGGCTAACAGGTCTGGGGTTGATGGTTGCCAAGAGTGGGTAGAAGAAGGCCTTTCAAGTTATTTTTCTTTGATTTTTTGCCTCTTCTTTCTTAAAATATTAAACAAAATTTGTCTAAAATCCAAAGCCTGTAGCCTCTGTTGCTGGCACAAGATGGCCTCCCTTACTGGCTCTGTTTTTACTAGGTGCCCAGCTCTGTTTTTTAACTGTACCAAGCCCTACTAATGCTTAGGATGCTGCCTGCTCAAACCCTCCAGGAGGACTTGATAATCCACTGCCTGGCTACACTTGGGTGATTTCTTTATAACCAGCTACCTGGCTTTGAGCCAGAATGGAAGCTAACTTTGATTAAGTACATTCAAGAATCATTCTCACTAGATAATACCAATGTTCTCATCCATCACATAATATAAGCAAATGATGGTCACATTTATTCTCATTTTACAGATGAAAAGTTTTCAACTCTAACTTTAAGGTTGACATCTGATTTAATTAATACAAGGTATGTCTAGAATAGAATATGGTCCTATGGGTTCCTGGTAGTCTTTAGTAGGGGAACAGCTTAAACACAAGGGAAAACAGCCTCTCCTACACACACACACACACACACACACACACACACACACACACACACACACGCACAAACAACAATATTAGCAAAGCCATAAAATCAGGCCTACAAGTATGTTCACACATGTACACTTCCAATTAATTTCTATTAGACTACCAAACAAGCCAGCAAATAAACACAATCTGCCCAGGATAGAGACCAGCAGACAGTATCTGTGTTTAGAATATTTGGGTAATGACTTCTTTCTGATGTCAACCAAGCTTGTTTGCCCATTATGGAGCAATGTATGCACTTCTTTTACTGGAGTACATACTGGTCCTCTTACCCACCTGCTGAGTTGTGCAACTTCAAATCTCATTTTCTGAAGGCCTAACCCTGTGTCTCTCAGAATGTGAGTGCAACTGGAGGAAGGTAGGAGGCAATTCAGGTAAAATGAAGTCATTTGTATTAGACCTAGTCACAGAACTGGTGTCCTTTGAAGGAGGGGAATTTTAGAAATACAAAGAAAAGGAAAGTCAGGCTAGAGAGATGGTTCAGCAGTTAAGGGCATTTGCTTGGAAAGCCTGATGGTCCAAGTTAGATTCCCCTGGATCCATGTAAAGCCAGATGCAAAAGTGATGTATGCATCTGAAATTTGTTTGCGGTGGCAGGAGGCTCTGGCATACCAATACACGCACACACACACACACACACACACACACACACACACACACACACGCACTCTGTCTGTCTGCCTCTTTCTCTCATAAATAAATAAATATTTTTAAAAAGTAGGACACACAGAGATGTATGAGGGATATGTGAACACAAAGGAAAGGCCATTGATTTCTTTTCCTCCTTTTCCACACATATATTTAAGAGACAATGTGAAATGTCTATGTTGTAGTCAGCCTCACGTCACTGAGATGAATCTCCAAACCAGGCACAATTTTGGGGAGGAAAGTATTTATTGAAACTAACAGACCCAGGGGAAGTTAAGGAAAAAAGGCTGGCCCCCTTTCACAGATCCAAGCAGAGACAGAGACAGCACCTGCAGAAGCCAGCAAGCACATTGTAATACGGTAATTTACAAAATGCAGAACTGCCAGACTGGTGTAGGCTTTTCTTTTGCATATCTATCCCTAGTATTTTGCATCCAAATTAGAAAGGGCCAGCTAGGCGAAAGTGATACCTCCTCCAGCCAGAAGCCTGGAGACAATTAACAATTAATAAACACAATTATAATAAATTCTATTGGGGGACATTATTCAAATAGCTGTTTTTAATTCAATGACACTTAAGTCATCACAGGAGTGATATTTTATTATTGAGGCCCAAGATTCTGTTGGAAAAGAGCTGGTGGTTCATCCTGGAAGGTGAGGAGGGATGAGTGGGTAGTCAGCATCGAAATACCGAAATATCTAGCCATTATCAATCATGAACTTGCTGTGAGTCAGAATCTCCTAAATGGAGGTGGTCATTGTTTTTACTATGGGCAGTGTTAATGGATGCATGCCAGCAAGAAGTACAGGTATGAGGCTAGGAGCAAACGGATCAGTGACCTTGTTTTATTATCCCACTCCATAGCTGATGAAGATCATTCATTATATAGATGGAGACACAGAAGCCAGGAGTGAGAGGTATGCTGACCTGCTCAAGATCACCAAAGAATACTGCCAAATCCAGGACAAAGACAAGGTCTCTTGCTTCCTAGGATTTCCAAAATATAATTCTGCTAGGAAATGCCAAACAAAACATGTGGCATATACATACACACAATGGAATTTTATTCAGCTGGAAAGAAAAATGAAATTATGAAATTCACAGGAAAATGAATGGATCTGGAAAATATTGTATTAATTGTGGTAACCCAGGTTCAGAAAGACAAATGCAGCCTGTTCTCTCTGATGTGCATAATCTAGCATTGAATTTTTAGATTTATATGTACACTGAAGTAAGAATCACTAAGGGAGACCAGGAAGCTAGAAAGGGACCATGAGAGGGGATGGGGATGGGAAAGGGCTTCCTGGAAGGGGCAGCAGACATGTAAGTAGAAGGAGAGAATCCTGGAGATGAAAAGGTCTAAGGCTGTCAGGGAAGGAGGATGAAAGAGTAGAAGGGTTGGAGTAGTGTGAACCAAAACTAGAGACAATATGAATAAGCCATATGGAAACCTACTACTTTGTTACATACTTTAAAAATATATATAATTTAAAAAGAGAGAGAAAGAGTTTGGGCAGAATTACCCAGTGGGGGTGGAGAATGATGAAGAAGTATCCTGTGGTGGAGAATGCTGTGCCCAACAACTATAGATTATTACAGGAAAATCCCACGACCAAGGGTAAAATACATCCCAGTGAGCTGTTGGTCAGGATGACATGGGTTGGCTGCAGGACACTGAGAGTCATGCTGACAATGAGCTGGAAGCCGCCTTCCTACTGGCTAGCTATTATAATACTGGAAAGTATTATGAAACCTCTTGAGGGAGAAAAGTAGTCAATCATCACACCCAGCAGTGGAATTTTCAAGCTACATAACTGATCAGCCAGGCAAGATGAGATGAGCTCACCAGTGCAATAGTGTTACTACTGTTATGGGGTCAACCAAATGCTCTCTGATGAGATGTGAGGCCCTCTCCACAGGAAGTAATTCACATGTGGCACTAAAAACCTAGTCAAAAGCCTATGGCAGGAAAGGTCATAGGCCATAGGGTGGGGGTGGGGAACTACTACAGTGGTCTGGCGTAATAGATATGTGGTGCCCATCAAATTGCACCCTCAATATTTATGTTTATACCCAATCATCAGAGTGCTGAGAAGAAGTAAAAACCAAGTGCTCAGCATCAAATGAGACATCTATCACACCTTCCAAGGCAAAGAAGGGTAGAAAGAATATAGGAGTGGATAGGGCTGACTCGGAATGCTGTCTTCTCTACACAAAGTGGCTATTGTATTCATGATGTCACAGGAGCTGTCATTACCTGCATACTATTGGGTCCATCAACATGTCATTACGGATGATGGAGGAAGGCAATTTTTTATTGATATCTCTATTATCAATAATTAGATACATTGTATGAGCAAATCTTATGATGGTACCCCCATTTCCTTCCTCCCTGTCCCCAATCCACTGGGTTTCCTCCTCCTTGGGCATACTAGATCAGTTCATGGAGTAGGGGGTAATGAATTGCAAAAGGTAGCCCATCTCCCCTCCCCCATGCTTTGTGTATTGTTGCTGAGGGGGCCATATCTCTGGATATTCTCCTCCACCATGGCTCTTACAATCTTTCTGCCCCTCTCTTCCACTCAGTTCCCTGAGTCATGGTGGGTGAGTTTTAATTCTGCTTTATTGTTGAGATCTTAAGTGTCTCTGGACTTCTGCTTTGGGTCTCATTGACCAATCCTGGGTTATCTGACTTGCTCTGGTGATAGGTCTCTTGCTTATCTCACCACTTTCTCATAGGTTTCATGTGGGACCTACATGAGAGGCCAGGGGTGGTTCATCTCTTGCCAGGATGTCAGCCATAATACCATGGCTTGTTGGTGGAATTGGGTTGTCCACAGCTCTCTCACTGCCTTCTGAAAAATACAAGCATAATCTCCATCAGAGAGTCGGGTCAGTATAGGTTAAATGAAAAACACATTGCTAATTTGGCAAAATTTTATTGGGTGTAGCCTCTCTGTAAGTCTCTGGTAGTGGGAATTTACCCTTGGAGCCCAAGTTTTTGGTCTCCATATGATTTTTCCCTGGATCCCAGTTCCAGTTAAGGGTTCCTTGTCACTGAGTGGATCTCTTAGCCAATTTGAAAGCCGGCGATTACCCCCCTAGGTTTATCCCACAGGTGATCACTTCTTGACTTGCTGATCTCTACCATAAAGCAGTGTGTTCAGCATTCTCTTGACATCAGTCAAGAATTGAATATCAGTGGTCTCTGCTTTCTCCAAATATCATTGACCAGCTTCCCCTGGCAGCTCCTGTAGCACCTATGAGCCATCTGGGAGCTGGTTACCATTCTGTATCACGCAGGGTCTCTTAGTGTTGTGTGATGGCTTTCTGTAGTTTCTTCAGCAATAGGGTCTTACCTTTGGCTTGGGGTGGGTACTCAAGAGTTTGACAGAAGCCTGTCTTGTTTTGGGGACCTCATGGGTCTCTTTGATCAACAACTCAGTGTGGGAAGGAACCAATAACTCAGACAGAGTTTCAGGTCTGATCAATTTTTCATGGGGTTAGTCTTCCTCCCCTTCTGCTCATAGCCCCTCTTACCAGGCAATGCCCACAAATTCCTTGAGAGCTTACTATAAGAAAGTAAGGATTTTATGGTTTCAATTCATTATTCATTTAAGTCCCCCCTTCCTCCCATTCCTTCCCTCCATTCCTTCCATCTCCTTTTATATTCTCTCAATTCACCTGTCAGGTTTACTTAGTGTTTAAGCTTAACCTGGATAGGAACTGCATATGAGGAAGAATATGTGGCATTTGAGTCTGTTCTTGTATGAGTTTGCTAAATATGATCTGCTCCAAGTCCGTCCATTTTTCTTTAGATTTCATTATGTCATTTTTCCTTTCAGCTGAGTAGAATTCCATCGTGTAAATATACCACAACTTTGATATCTATTTGTCCAGAGATGGACATTTGGGTTGATTCCAATTCTTAGCTACTATGAATTGAGCTCCAATAAACATGGTTGAGGAAATGTCTCTGTGCTAAGGCATGAAATCTTGAGGGTAGATGCCTAGTAGAGGAAGAGCTGGGTCCATTGGTAGCTCTATATCTATTCTATTCAGGAGTTTCCACACTGCTTTCTATAGTGGTTGAACAAGTTTACAATCCCACCAGCAGTGAATGAGGGTTCCTTCCCCCCACATCCTTGCCAGCAACTACTGTTGGATTTTTTTTAAAAGACTGCCATTATGACTGAAGTAAGGTGGAATCTCATTTTAGTTTTGATCTGCATTTCCCTGATAATTAAGGATGATGAACACTTTCATAAATGAGAATTGGCCATTTGTGTTTCCTCCTCTGTGAATTTTCTTTTGAGATCAATGAGAAGGTATTTTTAAAGCATGAAAAATGGAGAGAGACTAGAAGAAGGTGGTCAGTGGAAAGGATGTGGAGGAGACAGGATGAAATAAAGTAATGAAGGGTATTGGGATCAAAATATGTTATGGTCTTGTGTAGCAGTTACTCTGAATTGCTGAGGAAAATCACCCAAGCAGAAGTAACTCAAGGATAGCAAGCAAGGGTTTTTTTCCCAGCTTACCCTTCATCCTAGTAGAAAAGCATGGTAAAAACAGATAGCTGAACATCACATCTCCACAACAGCAAAGAGGATGAAGAGCGAGTGAGTTCATTGTAGCAACTGGGGCTGAGTCATAGCATACCAAGGCCCACCATCAGCAACACATCTTCTCCAGCAAGTCTCCACTTTCCAAAGTCTCTACCAGCTAGGAATTACATGGAAGGTTGAATCACAAATACATGAGACTATGGGGGCTTTTTATATTCAAACTACCACAAGTATGAAATTTTTCAATAAAAAGTTGAAACTACAGTTGGAATATGAGCATACTTTCTTTTGTTCAAGCAGAGCTGGCTTTCAACACCAATTGCATTTGACACTCAGAAGATTTGCTGAGCCATTAGAAGGTAAAGGTAGAGTTCATTTAAAGGCAGAAGAGAGGGTCATTCAGGACTATGGATAAAATAAGAAGTGAGAAAGTACTGCATGTAACCAGGATGAGGGGCTTGTTAGGAGCCTATTTCAAGTGCAGACAAGAATAGACCCAGCTGCTCAGGCCAGACTAGACTGACATTGTGGAGCCAGTTTCTGACCCTGGTTTTTATACACTGATGCAAGATTTTACAGACAATGTTCACGATCAGATTCCACATCTAGCCTTTAAATTGTAATTGTAAAGTTTTTTTTCAAAAAAATATATGCTTCAATTGATATTTTTGGTCAACATACAAAGAAATGGATGTCCTTTTGTTGTTCACTTCCACCACTACTCTTCTTCCTGTCTTGCTGATCCTCTCCCTTCTTTCCAAATATTTCTCCCTTTTTATGACACATACACCCCATTACCTTCCCCTGTTTCTATGTCCCCTCTATTTAGATTATTGTCTCCATTCTCATAGTTCCCCATCTACTTTCATGTCTTTTACACACACACACACACACACAAGAGAGAGAGAGAGAGAGAGAGAGAGAGAGAGAGAGAGAGAGAGAGAAAGAGAAAGAGAGAGAGAGAATGTTAATATTCCGTATTGAAATTATAATGGGTCTGAAATGGGCCCAACAATTATGACTTCCTTGGTAACCAAGCTGGAAAGACTCTCTGTCAAAGATGCCAGGGATGGCGAGTGAACAGGTATAATGAAAGTGAGAATGGGCTACAGAGAAGGCTGAAGGGGAGACATCATGAATGAATCCAACAGAGTGGCTCATTGCATAAGGATGAGAGAGGAGGAAGTGACTTGGTGTCTTGGTAGATGGATAGTAAGGATATAATGAGAGTGAAGACGAGTTCCCACTTAAATTTGTTGAAGATTGGTCATAGTGGTGCATATTTAATCCCAGCACTTGGGAGGCAGAGGAGGGAGGATCACCTTGTGTTCAAGGCCACCCTGAGACTATACAACTACAGAATGAATTTCAGGTCAGCCTGGACTAGAGTGAGACCCTACCTCAAAAACCCAAAAATGTAAATATATATATATATATATATATATATGTGTGTGTGTGTGTGTGTGTGTGTGTGTGTGTGTGTGTGTGTGTGTGCGTATGCAGGTGGTTTTGACAGCAGGAAGTTATGTGAGGAGTTCAAGGCCCATCCTGTCCTAGAGATTTCTGCATGACTGCATGGTCGTAGGTTTGAACTTCAATTTTCCATCAGGGATAAGAAGTGGATCCTCTACCCAGGATGAGGACACTCCAAATCACTGCAAACACTGGGTACATGCTCCCCACCCCTGCACTTTCACCCTCTACTAGGTGATAACAGAGGCATTCCACATCTCACTCCTGCATCCTGCCTTCCCAAGGCCCATTCTCCCAGAACCAGTGATGTTGACATAGAAGGCTGCCGAAGCTATGTCCCCAGCCTGACCTACTCCTGGCCCGGGTGAGTGTAGGAGGGAGGGAAGATCAGATAAAAGGAGAGTGGTAATATGAAAATTGGATGTAAGGAACAAATGCACTGTGAAAGCCTTCCATTGTTTGGAGACGGCTGTGGAAGGGAAGGAAATAGATACCAGTAACAGAAATACCAGGGGCTTGACCCACATGCAAGCAGAGTCTGAGATGTTGGTCTGTGTTAAGAAAACAGCTCAGTCCTACATCATGTCCTCATTATCACCAAACACAGTTAAAGCCAGAGCTCCGTGAGGTCTTCCCCCAGACTGGTTATCATGCACATTGCTAGAAAAGGTATCTTGTTTAGTTTGATGTGTGTGCTCTGCATAAACTCAAGGAAGCAAGTTAGGACCACATCTGCATGTCTGGGTTAAAGATGCTTGGTGCCAATCCCTCAGGCAGGAGAGTGGCCATTGATAAGAATGATATAAACATGTGCAATTCCTTTTCCCTGCACATGCTGTGGAGAACATGCTAGATGGAGTCTGAGCTTCAGGCATCTAAGTGAAAGCTCATAAAAGGTTCCCAAAGGATGAGGACTCCCAGCATGACTTCCCTCTGGAAGCTACACCCTACCTGAAGCTCAGACTTGATGAAACACAGACATCATGCGATATGCATTTCTCATTCGACCCCTATAAAATCTTTGTTAAGGTTTGAGACCTGCTCTGAGTGACATGGCATGGCCATGTGTGGTGTAGAAGTGATGGACAGTGGACTGTCAAGTTCAAAGGTCTAGTCCTTGACACATGTTCTCTTGACTGCTCTGTTTCTTTCCTCCTCCATGAAGGCATGCACAGATCTGCAGTCTGAGCACTTGACTGAGAGAGAAGCCATGAGTGACATGGTATTTATTTAGGGCTACTTGGTGAACTGTTAAAGGCTATAAAAGGATTTTGTCAGGTACCAGGAGCCCCAAATTAAGTTGAGGTTTACTAATTGTGAGATTTACACCCAAATGTTAGGGGCACTTCAAAAAGGCATACTTGGCTTGAGAGATGGCCCAGTGGTTGAGGGCACTTGCTTGCAAAGCCTGATAGCTAGGGTTTGACACCTCAGTGCCCACATAAGGCCCAATGCAAAAAGTGGTGCATGGATATAGCATTTGTTTGCAGTGGTATGAGGCCCTGGTGCACTTATACACACACACACACACACACACACACACACACACACACACACACACACACTCCTGCCTTTTTTTCTCTGTCTCTCTATAACGAATAAATAAATAAAACATTTTAAAAGACATATTTAACATTTTTAATGCATTTTATCTTCTTTATGTTTCTTTAGGAATAATAATACTTCACTTATATTATTTAGATTAAAGTCAAAATTATTGCCAATACATTTGACTTGCTGGGTTTTTGTTTTCTTACTGACTTCAACTAAATAATGAAGAAATTCCCCAAACATTGGACTCTGAACAAGAAATGTGCACTGCCTTTGCATTGGCTTTGATGAGATGCCCTTGATGCCATTCAATTTGGATATCCTTGAACCTTAACTATTGAATTCCAGAGTTACTGCACGTGACAATGTGGCACTATCAGCTAGTAGATAAGATAGCAAATAAGTTTCCTTAATGGTATTTGGTGTGCCTTTCCATGTGTGTTTTTCCTTGACCTAAAGGAGGCAAAATCCGATAAACAATGAACCCAGCAGTATCCATCAGAGAGACATACAAGCAGAGGAAAGTACTTGGTCATGTGACTTAGGATAATATTTCTTTCTTCTGATAAGCCTAATAAAACCTACAAAAGTCCAACAGTTTAATATCTTCCTGCCCTAAAGTATAACAGTAATATTTTTTCTTGTGGCCCTGTTGCTTAATTTACAGCATCATTGTTCTTAGATGTCTCTATTTTGTCTACTGGCCCTAGACAGTTTTCAATAGCAATCATATACAGAGATGGGGAAAGGCCTCACTTGATCTTCAAAAGTACCTGGTTTATAAAATTCGACTTCTCTGAATCTGGGTCAGGACAGGTCACATGAAGCTGAGGTGGAGGCCAGGTCTGCCCCTCTGTCCTGGACAGCAGTGAACCATTGCTCCACAGAACAATACTCCCCTTGTTCCAATTGCTTCATTCCATAGCTGGGCCTTCTCCACTGAGTATTCCTGCACGGGCATGAGAGGTTCACTCCCAGGCCTCCTAAGCAACCCTGCTCCTCTCCTTGCCTGGTCTGTGTGTGTTGGGGGGGGGGTGTATAATTGGATGCAGCTGGATCAGAGAAACACTCAGAGCTTAACTTTGCTGGAGAAAGAAGTGTGGGAAAATCAGTTCTCACAATATTCTGTCTGAGACCAGGAGCCACGGGAGACTCCTGAGATAACCGTTTGGAATCTCTGTAGTCGCTGTGTGCGTCCACTCAGCTGCCAAAGAGCCCAGTGACACAAAGCTGAGGTCATTCTGCAAGAATGCCTGCAGATTAAATGGAACCCCAGCTTGAAACACTGGAAATCGAAGGTAATAGTAATAATAATAATTTATGATATTACTCACTTCCAAAGTACAGTATGAGTTGATTGACTAATGATTTTCTTTTGTTTTCAAAATAAGACATTTTAGAGTAAGATACAGAAGAGGAGAGACAGCATTTTGAGAAAACAATTTTGATTCAAAACTCATGACTATGAATGGCCAGTGTGTGACACTGTGCATGTCACTCAGACTTATCTCAATCTCTGTTTTCTTAGGTAACAAATGAGCATCTGTAAAAACAGAGTGGGGACTGAAACACTGGGGTGGTTGTGAAAGGTTCCATCAAGTTGTGATGAAATAGCTCATGTCTTTTTTCCTTCTTTCTTTATTTTTTTTTTCAGTTCAGATTGCATATACCACAACAGTATTTTTCTTTCTGGGACCTCCCTCAAAGGGAAGAATATTCATTCATATAGTATAGCAAGCCTCAGAACAACTTTGGTTTCCAAACTGGGAACTGATGTAAGAATTGCTTATGAAGCACTTGAATTTGTGTGTCATGATTATATATCACATCCTTTCGTATTCGTATTTTCTCCATAGACTAGGTATGCCATCCATTTACTTGCCTTGACTTGGAATGATTTATGGTTCTTCACGAAAATGAAATCCATTCTCGCCGGGCGTGGCGGTGCACGCCTTAAATCCCAGCACTCAGGAGGCAAAGGTAGGAGGATCTCCATGAGTTTGAGACCAGCCTGAAACTACAGAGTGAATTCCAGGTCAGCCTGGGCTACAGTGAGACTCTACCTTGAAAAACCAAAAAAAAAAAAAAAAAATTAAATCCATTCTCATAGTTCAAAGATTTGAAATTGTTTATAAAAGTGAACTTTGTTCCTCCATGTCTCAATCATTCTTGCACACCAACAGCAATAATGGTCAAAGGTTTTACCATCCCAATGGCATAATCTAAAGAGAGAGCGCATGCACTGATTGGATGGCGAGTGCATGCCACACTCTTGTTGCATGTGTCTCATGCATATCTGCTTTGATATTAGCAATACCATTGCAAGATAGGTAAGGTTACCTCTTGTCTAAAGATCTGAGACTACTGGGCAATGGCTCAGTGGTTAAAAGCACTTGCTTCACAAGTTGTCAAGTGGAATTCAGGTACCCAGCACCTACTTAAAGCCAGACACAATAGAAGATGTCTATAATTCCAACTCACCTTCAGCAAGGGGAGATAGAGTCAAGAAAATCCCAAAGCTCAAGAAACCAGGTAATCTGGCTTTCCCAATGGCAAAAAAAACTACAAGAAAGATCTCTTCTCAAACAAAGTAGAAAGAGAGGACCAATATCCCAAGGTTGAGGTTGTCCTTTGACCTCCATATACACACGCCATGACACATATGTCCCCATTCACATTCATCACTATTACACACACACACACACACACACACACACACACACACACACACATTAAAAAGAAGAGTCATCCTTACTCTACTTACTTGTTTTCTGAAAAATATTTCTTGATTGCTTCTGTGAATATGGCTTTGAAACTGACCTGTGGGACACCCAGGACATGGGACATGACTTCTCTAGCTACACATCTCCATGTGTGCCATTTCCTCAGCCATTCCAACAAAGTATCATAACAGTGTCATTTTATGATTATTAGAACTGAATATGATACAGAATTGATCATTCATATGCCACAGATCAATAAGGTTTTGTCCTTAGAAAACCTACACTAGAATTTCAGTTAGATTCAGATAAGCTCAGAAAAGAAAGGAGAACTAGACCCTCTTATTAGCTATTATCCGAATGTACCTGCAAGCATGTAGCTATAAAAGGTTATACCAATGACAAATATATTCTTATTTCTACTTCTCCTTTCATTTCTACTAGGATATTAGAGATACATAGATGGTTCCTGACACATGATGGTTGACTTTTTTCAACTAAGTTTTCAATGGTAATGAAGAACCATGCACATTCAGTACTTTAAACCTTGAATCTGGATCTTTCCTGAAGCCTACAACGTGCAGTGTAATACTGTCTTGCCCACTCCTACTCCACCATTTGATGACTGGGAGAAACAGCCAAAAGTCTCCAGTATCCTCTGTTTCTGCTGAGCTGTGATCTTCAGGTTAGAAGGAATTTAGAATATTTACAACTTTGGCAAGATGTCATGTTGACATAAGTTGAGATATTTCCGTAGATCAAAAGGTATGTGATTTTATCACAGACATCTAACCAAGGTAGGAAAACAGGAAAAATCTTTTATAAGCCCTTGAAAAATAAAAACGGAGCAAATAAAATGCATGAAACACAGACTTTTTAAGGCACCACAATCAAGCAATGAGAAGCACTGAGGAGAACCTGAGTGGGGCAAGCCCTGTGGTTCTCCCAGCTCACTACCTTGAGAACATTTGCAGACTGTGCATGGAGATGTGACCAACTGAGAACTGGGAGATTCCCTGGAGAAAAGATATATGTCAAGATTCAGGAATTCAAAGGAAGCCAGCGTAGATGGTAGCACAGAATACTGAGGAAAAGGAACTACACAGGGAGGGAGTCCTGAAGGCATGCAAGGTGGCACTCGGAGTTCTTAGCAGCAGGTGGAATCAGCCAAGCACACGAGAAAACTCCCCACAGCCAGAGGAAGAAAGAATAAAGGTTTAAATGTAATAGTGCCTGGCACTCCCATAGGCCCAGAATGGGTTTCTTCTCACCAGCCGCCATGACCAAGTCTGGAATAATGATTCCTTAGACACTGAGCAGAACGCTCAGGAGAGACTCGCCTTCACAATGGGAAGCAATTCGTCCTAAGCTGTTCACCATCCTCCTGATGAATGATAAAGGCAAGGCTCCATTGGATTAATTTTCCCCCCAAAAAAACAAATAGCATCCTAGAATAAATCTCAAGGATATTTACAGGAAGGAAAAAGATCCAAAATCCAACCTGGTAAAATTTACAATGTCTGGCATCCAATCAAAGACTCTGAGCGGGAGCTGACACATTTGTTAAAAATAGTAAACAAAGACATTAAAGCAGAGATTATAAATGTATTCCATATGTCCACAATGTGATGTAGAGACATGAAAGATTTTTAATTTTTTTAAAAAGGGCTAAATGATATTTCTAGAGGAAAATAATATTTTCAAGATGAAAAATATACTTTTCATCTTGATTACTGTCAGATTAACTTTGGAAAATGTCAGTGACTTTAGTTGCAGAACAATTGGAAAAATGAAATCAACAACAGAGAGAGTAATTTAAAAATATAAATTAAATAAGACCTGAGCATTGATAAGGTATATGGCATATGAAGCAGCTCAATAAATAATCTAAAATGTCTGAAATAAAAACTGAAGCAGAAAGGCTAGAAAATACATTGGAGGAATAAAATTTACCAAAAATATTACAAATTCTGTGAAACTACAAACTTATAACAAATACATCAATGTATGTCATCACCAAATTGCTCAAAAGTCAGCAATCAAGAGAAAAATCTTAAAAATCGACTTGTATTTGCAAAAGCAAAGAGTTGTAGCAAATACCTCAACAGAAACAGTTCCAGCCAGAAAAAGGGGTAGTACCATTAAGTGCTAATAGAACAATGAATTTTCAAGTTCAAAATATATACTCAGTAAAAATCGCTCTCCAAACAGAAAAATATTTTCAGAAATATAAATACTGAAAGCCTCACTACCAATTCTTCCAGGTAAAAAGATATATTAAATTGAAATGTGAGCGTAGGGATGGAGAGAATGCTCAGTGGTTAAAGGCGCTTGCTTTGCCAAGCTTGCTGGCCTAGGCTGGATAACCCAGTGCCCACCTAAAGCCAGATGCAAAATGTACTGTATACATCTGGAGTTCATTTGAAGCAGCAAGAGGCCTGGTGGTAGGTCTGTACACACACACACACACACACACACACACACACACACACACATGCACGCACAAATAAATAAAAATTGTTTTAAAAAATGAGTATGTACAATGCAATAAATACCTTAAAATGGTTACTAATGGGCTATCCATGTATTTCTTTTTTAAATCTCTTTATAAGATAATTTAATCAGAAGGGTAATACAAATAATAACATGTATAAGTAAAGTAAATAAAGCTTGAACAAGGATAAATTAAAACATAGTATGCTAACAAAACATAATAAGAAAAGTGGCATTGTAGCATTATAGGCTAATTGTGGAAAGTTAAAGATATTTAGTGCAAATTCTATGAAATCCACTTAAATAAGAGTCTCACCTAATAAGATGACAAGATAAAACTGAGTCATAGAAAGCCAAGTATGGTGGCTCATGCCTATAATCCCAGCACTACAGAGAATCAAAGGTTCAAGGTCATCCTCAGCTTCATAATGAGCTCAAGGCTAGCCTAGGCTACATGAAGCTCTGTTTCAAATAACAAAACTGAACTATTAGGCTATTTTAAAAAATACAGTTAGTGTAAAATAAACCCATAGAAAGAATAAAATGAGAACAACCAGAAACAGGGAGATAGGAACAAAGCTATGTGAACGTTTTTCTTTAAATAGCAAGAAGACAGATTTGAACCTAACTGTAAGAATAGGGGCGTTGAATTTCGTCTAGAAACTCCTCCAAAAAGGTAGAAATTATCATGTTTTACAAGAAAAAGAATATCCAACTATATGTTGTTTACAAAAAAATTACATATAAACACTAGAAAATGACATTTCATGATACCATTACTCAAAATAAGCACCATTTTGACTTTTCTAATATCAAATAAATTATACTTTCAGGAAAATATATTCTATGAATAAGAAGAGATAATTTCATAATATGACAAATTATGTGACAGGTCCACAATATAAAATTGCGTAAGACTGCACCCAGAAATTAAAGATGCTCTTAGTATAGTTTTTAGTGGATCAGATGAGTCATTATGTCAATATGTAAATGAATGCTCACCAAATTACCATATAGATTCAATGCTGTCCAGTCAAAACTGCCAAGGACATTTTAGTAGTAATCACCATATCCATTCTAAAATGTATGTAAAGTCACACAGAACTAATATTAAACAAAATATGTTTCAAAAGGAACAAACATGGAAGGCTCCCTCTGTCTGCCTGATGTGGGGAATTATGCCCCACCCAGGATATCCAATCCTTCCAAGGCTCAATGAATGGCACAGAAGCTGGGATAGAAAGAAAGAGCTGAGGAGTTCTGAAGAATGTTGTTGTCTGGATACAACACGGCTATTACACTCATGAACTCCCAGCACTCCTGTGGTTTCCTGCACAAAACTGAACAAGTCAATATTTCTCTGTGATGGGAGATGGCCTCATCACATCAGAAAACAGCCGCTGAACACTTCAGTGGTGTAGCTATTGGGAAGTTACCCAGACTCCAGCAAATAACCTTCCCAATATAACATAGCAAGGCAACAAAAGAGCCATGAATGTAGAGCAGGGATGAGTTTGGAAGAAGGGTTTTGGTGGGAGGAGAGGGTGCTGGGGCGGGGGAGAGTAAGATCACAGTACAGTATCCACGTGTATGCAAGTGCCAAGCTTAGCTCTGAGACCTTGTGGTATCAATGCACATAGAGAGTGACACAGATTAACAACAGAATAGAAAATTCAAAAACTGCCCCACACATATTCCAACTCCAGGTTTCAAGAAAAGACGAAGAGCCATTCATTCCATGGGAAAGGACAGCCTTTCCAGCACAGAGTGTTACAGTAATATATATATGTGTGTGTGTGTGTGTGTGTGTGTGTGTGTGTGTGTGTGTGATAAAAAATAAAGAAAAACTTGGATTTACAGCTCAAAGTAGATTATAAGCTTAAATATGAAACCTAAAACTATAATATTTCTGGAAGAAATCTTCAGTGCTTGAATAATATGAAGACATGACACTAATATTGGGAGCCATAAAAGAGCAAATGGATAATTGAGACTAAATCAGTCACAGTTAAGAAAATGAGAAGAGAAAGCCAAGTATAGAGCAGCATATATGTTCAAGACTTCTATCTGATCAGGACTTGTATCCAGAACACGTAACAAACTATGGCAAGGTCACCGTACTAATGAGCATACCAGCTTTTAAAAAATTGGGAAATTTTGAATTGGCACTTCATAAAAGAAGATACAAGCACATGGAAGATAAGAACACTCAAATGGGTCCTGTACCATCGGTTAATAGAGAAACACGAGTAAAAATGCATTAAGACACCATGATGCACCTACTGGAATGTAGGAATCTAGAGTGATCATCGTGTTAGTGAGATCTGGAACTTTGAGGCATTACTAGCAGGACATGAAATAGGAAAGCCACTTCAGAAGACTGTTTGGCAGCCTCTGAAAACCTTAACCACACATCTGCCATATATCGCATTCCATTTCTGTCTTACCCAAGAGAAAAGAGAGGCTGGATCCCTCCCCCGTCAAAGCCTCCTTTGACGTTGTTCACAGCAGCTTTATCTGTAACTGCTCAAACCTAGAAATCACCCAAACAGGTAGACTGATAGCACAGGTGTGTCATCTCATCTTCTAGGAGGCTGAGGCAGGAGGGTAGCAAAGTCAAGGCCTTCTTGAGCCTAAGTAAATTCAAGACCAGCTTGGGCAACTTGGTGGGATCATGTCTCCAAATAAAAGAAAAAGGCTTGGATGTTTCTTGGTGGGCAAGCACTTGCCTAGTATGTTAAAGAATCTAGGTTCAATCCCAAGTACCTCAAAAGACACACACACACACACACACACACACACACACACACACACACACACACACACGCTAACAAATAAGATAGCCATAGAATGGTTTGAAAGGAGCAAAATATTGTTCTGTTGTGCATAAATCTGAAAATAATTATGACAGATGAAAGAAAGCCAATGAAACCAGAACATAGCTGCACATAGCACATAGATGGAACATAGGAAGTGTACATAGACCCCAAGGAGAGAAAGCACACTGCTGTTTTGGGATGGGAAGAAGGATTAGCAAGGGACATTAGCAAGCTTTGGAGAATGATGGGCATATTATCTTGATGTGTTGATGTTTCATGAATAAATATGTCATCACTTAATCAAATTCTGCTTTAACTGTGCTTAGTTATTAATAAATTAAAATAATTAGTGCAGTTTTGATGAACAATTCTAAAAATGAAGTCTTTTAAAGATCGTATTTCCAAAGGTCTAGCAAACAATATTTCTGATGAAATATTGATGAAATTGTCCACAACAAGCCACAGGACATGCATGATAAATGGCTGTGCTCATTGCTCTGCTTGGAATCACAGCTAAGCAGCCTGGAGAAAAACCAGTGACAGTTGAGCTGAGCAGGACTCAGTGGAGCAGAACTTCCCTCCTCACTGAGCTGTGCCAGTCATAACCAGTCTACAGTGGAAGAAAGACAGCGGTTTCTGGAGCCTTGGTAGGCCTTGCAGGGCACTTGCAGGGCACAGATGGCTTTCGGAAAAGTGCAGGTGGAAGGCAGGAAGCTAGAGGACCCAGAAAAGCAGCACAGAGCTCACTATGTGCCAAGCACAGAGAGTAGAGTGAAAGCCGCACAGAGCCATGGTGCTTACACAGAGGGTCAGCGTTAGGAGGACCTGTGGTTGGGTGGGCCAGGGTCCTTGGTCCTGAAAGACTAGGATCCCTGGAGTCCCCACCCACACAGGCCCATCCTGTGGCAGAAAGATCATCAAACTTTGACACTTGCTGCTTCTTTCCTTTGTGCAAGCACATTCAGTCAGAGCACGAGCGTCAGCACAAAGCCTGTGATGCATGGTTACCCAAGGATGGAGCGGACAGAGTCTCAGTCTGCCATCTAGCAGGGTTTTCAACCTGTTTTTTGTCTATTCTTCAACTATTCTATTTTCTCTTCTTCCCTCATTCTTGCCTTCCCACCCTGCCTTCAAGTGTGCTTTATGTGGTGTCTGAACAGAGCAGGAAGTCTATATAGGGCATATGTGGAGATCACTTTTTCAGCAAAGATTTGCCATATAAACTCTGTGCTTCTCACACTGGTGGGCATTGTTGTGAGGGTAGCATTAACTGCACTCTTGAAAAAGTCACAGTGAAAAGGAGACATAAATATAAACCGGCCATTACGTATGATTTGTATATGCAAAACAAATATAGATCATGATGATGACCTCAAGGGAAAAAGAGCTTCCTCTCACCACCAGAGGAGTCAGGGAGGAGGCCACAGGTCTTGAGAAAGAGGAGCGGGTCACCCGTGCAATAAAAGTTGAAAACCAGAAAAAATGGAGGTATTTCATGCAACAAGGCAAATGGAAAAACAAATAACAAAGGCCCACAGTGTATAAAAGGCTCCACCATGTGCAGTTTGTTTGAAATCCGTTATGGCAGGAATGTCACAGGAGGTTGCAATGGTGGACTCAGATAAAATGCCCTAAATAATCCCAATCTGGAGCTTTGGGCAAGCCATGAATTTAGGACCACTTTTTTTTTCACATCTGGAAAGGAGGGCAATTAACTGAATTATTGCTACTATTGGCTTCTACTTGGATCTCCTCATGCTCGCACGTTTCAGCCAGTATCTCTGGCCCTCTGTCAGGAAAGTGCACCTCCTAGCTTCACAACCACTGTAGTGTTCCATAGCACAGAAAGCAAGCCATCTCTTGCCTAAACAGGATACCCAAACAATTCCCTCCCCTGAACCATAGCAAATTCTGGCCACTTGCCTAGCCTTTAGATGTATCAGGGCTAAAAAGGGTTGATCTGAAAGTTAATACTTTGAACAAACAGGACAGTAGAAGGAAATTATGAATTTGACATCTACATGACCTTGCCAGTCAGTCCTATTAATATTAAATTGATATTTGGAATTCAATAGGCACATAGAATAGATCAATTTACCTATTGTCGTCACCTTTGTTCTTAAGAATGATACTGGGCTTGAGTCACTGCTAAGTGGTTAGCGGCATTGGCTTGCAAATCATGTTGGTCTGGGTTTAGTTGCCAAGTACCCGTGTGAAACCAGAGGCACATGGTGGCACAGGCATATGAAGTTCAAGTGCAATGCAAGAGGCCCTGGTGCACCCGTTCTCCAATCTCCTCTCTCTCACTCTCTCTCTTCTCTTCTCTCTCTCCCCTTGCAAATGAATCAATGAAAGTCTTTTTTAAAGAAGAGAATGAGTTAGAGGATTGGGGAGAAGACCTGTCTGTGGACCATGCCTATTTTCTGAAGTCTCGAGTGACCAGTCTGTCTCACTACAGCACAAGTTGTACACATTAGAATGAGGATCCTCCAACTTCATCTTTACAGAGGAAACTTCTTAGGAGGCCTAAGAAAGGAAGACCATGCTGGGAAGTGAAGAAAATTCTAGTAACTTCGTAGTGTAACTGTAGGGCTCTGTGTGCAAAAGAACATATGTGTCAGCGTGGAAAGTCTGTCACAGCCAAGTTGGAAGTTCAGTTCTGCTCTCTGGATAAACAGTACTTTGTAGGACAATTGGTTTCTTTGTTAAAGGGGAATAATTACATTTACGGCCATGGGCTGTCCTAAAGAGTGGGGTAATCCCTAAGCAGGGCTTGGCATGGTGCCTGGTGTGTATTAAACACTTACTGAGAGAAGTCCATTTCAATGTATCTATTGCATCAGACATACTTTCTACCCTTTTGGTGAAATATGATAAAGATATATTTCATGTGGATGCAGGGCCATGAAATTAAAATAGATGGCTTACTAAGTATAGTAACTGGTTACTAAGTATGGTTTCTAAAAATAACAGGAAGATACCAAGGCAGAAACCAATAGGTTTGTTTTTAACTAACTCCAATATAGCCCAAGTTTGTTTTTTCCAACCCAGCAAGTAACAGATCATTGTATGATTTTGTTGACCATTAAAGTAATTGAATATCATGTCAAGATGCTGCTATACCTAAAATACATAATTTATCATTTTAGTTTTTAAACAGGTATGCCATCAATCAGACAGCTAATAAATCATAAAGCTAGAATTTGAACTACAGGTTTTTTTAATCTGATGTGGGAATTTTGGGTGTCTTTGAGAGTGCCAGGGCCTTTCTTGGTTCTTGGTTACATTATAACTTGGGAGTTAGGATGCCAGACTGTCATGGTCACACCAAACTGACAGAGTCAGTGATCCTTAGCTTCTTGTCTTATGAATTCAAAGAATGAAATCCACAGAGCTGAAGGTAAAGTTTAGAGATTTTATTAGACTACAGATATAATTTATGAGAAGGAAGGAAGGCAAAGCCCCAATACAACCAGAAGGGGGTTCTGGAAATGAAAAATCCCACCTAGAGATACAGACTGGGGTATTTTCTAGGTTGTGGATGTTGGTGGGACTGAACAGACCCATGCCAGGTTTCTAGGTAGAGGATCAGGTTTAATCTTTCCAGGAACGTTCATCTTCCAGGAAAGGGAGCTAAAAGAAGAATTCCTTTCTAGGGAGGGACTCAGGTTGAGTTAAAGGAAAACAGATTCAGGGAGGGAACTTGCTTAGTCAGGCAGGGATAAGGAGAAGCCAGATCCTTCTCTGACCTCTAGCAGGTAGACAATGCAAGGACAGACTCAAGGTCATTTCTCACTTTTACTTTCAGGGCCCTGTTGCCCTTAAACTGCCTCAAGGCCACATCATAGGTAATAATTTCAGACAATTGCCAAGTTCAAGGGAAAATCTGGAAGGAAAAACAGTTCTGCAAAAGGGCAGACATGCAGACCATTTAAAGTCTGAAGATTTTTCAGGGACAAAATATTGTTGCAACACAACAATTTCCTGTGCTCCAGCATGAATCACTCTGTTGTGCTAGCCTGGTGCCTAATGGAAGTACAGATCGAGATGAGAGGCTTCGCAGGGATTCGCTGGTCTTATCCAACCACATTTGATCCCATGGCCTGTGGTGATGCTTACTTGTAGAAGTGATTATTCTACATGACATTATCCCCAAGCAACTCACTTCCATATCATTATGGGTCACTTCAAAGACAGTTACCAGAAATCATCCTTTGTGTACTTGACTGTGATCCCCACCCCAAGAAGTAGACAGATTTGAATCTGACTGCCCCCCCCCACTTTGACCAATAGACAAGAGGGAAGGAAATTGCTAATCCTAAATAGGCCTAGTGGCTCCTACTCTGGAAACTTAAGCCATCATATAAAGAGGTCAGTTACACTACAGGAGAGACCGTATACATAGAGTGTAATCCCATGGAACACAAAGAAGACTTCACATGAGAGCCATTTTCTGGATCCCAAGTGTGTAAAGCCACCTTGATATTCCAAGACATCTCAGCACCAACGTCTTGTACCCTGTGAGTGATCCTGCTCACACCCTATTGAGCTGTATGCTCCTTCCATGGACAGCCAAGTACAAGAGGCAGCAAATAAATCACTGCTGAATTAAGACACTAAATTTGAGAGTGGATTCCGACGATGCCGCCATACACACCCAAGATGATACAGCTTCTTCAGCATCTCACAAGTGTACAATGACATGTTCTCAGTTGTTCCTTCTTCCTCTGATGTGACCAGAGACCTTGAAACTCTTTCTAGTTTAAAAATCAGGTTCATATGAAGTAAAAACTAACCTCTTCCTTTTTTTGCCCCTTAATTCTAAATACTGATAAAATTACCTATTTCATGTAATGCATTTTCCTAGGGGAGCCACCAACCAACCCTACAGATGCCGTGTTAAAATGAATATCTTTCCCATTTGTTTGTTACCTGTCACTAAAGCAGACTGTGGAAGAATATATGTAAACAGGGCTGAGAGTTCCAACTTTCAAATGTGCTTATTTTTTCCACTGGCACTTTTTACTATCTTCATAAACTTCAAAAAAAAAGATTTTAGATCCTCATCCATCAAAAGAAGATCATAATAATAATGAAAGGTTGGGTGTCTGGGTTTGTTTATAGCTTCATGATGAGACCAAATTTTAAAACTCCAAGGAAAACATCTTTTTTTTTAACTTGTAAGATAATGACAAAGAACTGTCAACAAGTTTGTCTTTATGTTGCTGAGAGTAAAATGTCCCAGAAATTCCTCATTTCAGTTAAGAAAGTGGTGATAGCAGTTACATTCTGACTGCTAAGACAAAGTGCCTGACCATAGCAGTTCATAGAAGGAAAGAGTTTATATCTGGCTTATAGTTTGGAGGGGAAGTTTCATCATGGCAGAGAAAACATAGCAGAACAAACACCTGAGTGTCACATCTCCATATATCTACAGGGAGGAAGTAAGAGAGAAAGAGAATGAATATCATATCTCCACATATCAGAGGGAGGAAGGAGAGAGAGAGAGAGAGAGAGAGAGAGAGAGAGAGAGAGAGTCACATCTCCACACATCAGCAGAGAGGAAGTAGAGAGAGTAAGCTCCCTAACCCTGGCAAACTGGAGTGGACTATAAAACACCAAGGCCTATCCCCAATGACACACCTCCTCCAGCAAGGCTCCACCTGCCCAAAGCTCTATCAACTGGGGATTAAGTTCAATGCTTAATCACAAACATTTGAGATTATGGGGGACATTTTACATTCAAACCACTTACACTGGGTAACATTCATCACCCATTGTAGCCTGAATGTGGATTCATAAGTCCAAGGCCAAGAGAATCTTCAGCCTACAATCCAAACACAAGTGATCATGTGATTTTGACTGGGGAAAGTGAAACCTCGCTATATTATATTTTCTTTATGGCCAGATTGGGGGGTGATCTGCTCTGGAGGCTGGGATCAAGGAACCTCTGGGAGCAAGTTAGCACAGCTCCCCAGTGAGGCCTGTGTAATTTTAGCTTGTGCCAGATGAGTCCAGGCTCTTGGCTCCAGCACTACTCTGTCTATCTCCAACCTTAGCCAACGTAGTCCTCTTCCCAGTGGGCACAGGGCTTCTCTGCCCTGATGGCTTCTCAGCTATTAGGACTTCAAGTGGCTAAAATACTTGTGTGTTGGTCCCCAGAATGATTAAGAGCAGCTGGAAGCCAACCACTCCACCTCCCCATCTCTGTTCACTTATTTCTGAGTGGGCACTTGAGACGTTGTCACATTGAATTGAAAACATGCTATAAGTGAAATGTAAGCTGCCAAGACTGACAACCCAGGAACTGGTTGTTCATTTAAAGTGGAGATGTTTGCCATCGTGGTCGATCTGGCATGTCATCTCCTAGCTCATGGCACCTGTGGCATCAAGTCCTTTGAAACTGTAGCTGGAGAATGAGCACAGGACACAGAAGCACCTGAAGGAGATGTTTTGTGTCCCTCGCCACTGACATCTGCCACAGGAGGTACTTGTTCTACTTTACAGATGGAGACTGCGAGGTTCGGAGAGGCTGAGGACCAACATCCAGTTCACATAGAACATAATTTAGTCAACATGAGTCCTATGAGAACATTAGAGATTAGATGTGGTCACTGCAAGATGCCATGTTGCACAAGCTAAGGCAATTTGCCAACATGCCTCCCTGCCTCCCCCCAGATCCCACCCCTGCCAAGAACAGGGGCAGAACAGGCCCTCTCCTGTAGTGACCTGGAAGGACCAGAGGTCTTCTTCATCTCTCACTTTCCATTGTCTCTGTGACTCCTACCACATGAAACCTTACCCTTCCCCGGGAAACTCATCAATGGGGAGCGCCTTCCTTTCATCTTCTAATTTCTGGAGCCTTTCTTTCTTATTCTGGAGCCCACCATGCCACTGTCCTAATAAAGCTTTCATTCTAGAAGGATGGTGGTCTCCACCGCCTCTCATGGACCCAGCCCTCTCGCCTACTGCTGCTCCTCTCCTGGTCATTTCTCATCTATCAATCTTAGGAGCAGGAGAATCACCCAGTGACTAGAAATAGAACATGTTGGCTGGGGAAATGACTTAGTCAGTGATACTCTTGCCAGGCAAGCATGAGAATTTGTATTCCACAGCACCCACATAAATGTTGGGTGATATAGTGTGCACATCCTGTAACCCCAGAGCTCAAGACAGAGACCGAGAATCTCTGGGACTCACTGGGAGATTCGGTAACAGATCCTGTCTCAGAAAATGAGGTGGAGAGTGATCGAGAAAGACACAAATGCCAACCTCGGGCTTCCATATGCATGCACATGTGTACCCATGCCTCCTCCACACACATATCACATTACACATATACACATGCAAAAAGGAAAAGGGATAAACCAAAACATCCTAGGCCCATAGCTAGAGAATCTAATCTAGCAAATCAAAAATAATGTCTCCTATATAATCTTTATTATGCAAATATTCCCTTCTTACCATTTTGATTCTGATTGAGACGATTCCTCAGTTACAGAGAATATACGACATATGGATGTATGTTAAGTTAGTTCAAATACACAGTCTCAGAGCTTGGACATGTGCTTGGTACTTAACCAATAATTGCTATATAAGTGTAGAACTACTGAATGAATGAATTAAAACCTGAATCTTTGGGACATTTGAGACATTGGGCCAAAGCTTATTTATTTATTATCTCATTTGACAAATAATTACTTAATTTTTACCACATGCCTGGCCAATGCAATATACTGGGAAATATAGGTACTTATCTAATATTTAATGTATTATACTGTATCCTTTAAAGAGCTTCCTGTGTTGTTATGAGGAAGCCCAGCTAGTAAGGACAGCAGAGAGGAACTCTAATGAAAGTGTTAAGGAGATATTATTGTAGATTTTGGAGCTGATGCATTTGGGCTGCAAAGAAGGGATGGTCAGTTCTGCTCTGGGGAAGGAAGATAGAGAAAGAATCCTCAGAAGAGCCCATGCCTACTGTGCCCCCAGTGAATCTTTGAGTGTCCTGATGTTTGCCAGTTACCCATGGAAGTAGCAGACACCTTGCTAAGCAAAGATGGAGTGTGATAGGTTCATGGAAGTGAAACCTGCCCTACAGGGTGTGGGATTAAGGTGTGATTCTCATATACTGAGGGTGTGATTGATACACAGAATCTTAAGGGAGAGGAAAAGGTTTCTGCTTACTTTCAACCTTTGAATAAGTGATTCAAGATGAGATTTTAAGTCAGGGGTGTCAAAGCCTAAAAACTACACTCGGCTCCTCAAGAAACTGAGGAGTGGTGGAGTGGGAACGGAACTCTTTATTTTAGGTTTTCATTGACATCTTTCATAATATAAACAATATCCCATGACCACAATCTCCTCCCACCACCCTCTTTCCCTCCTAAGTCCTCCCTCCACTGATCCCTTCTTCCTTCCCCATAGTCTCTCTTCTATTCTGATGGCATCATTTCCCCCCCCCCCTCCTATTCTGCAGCTTGTTTGTAGTTATTATCAGCCACTGTGAAGTCATGAATCTCAAGGCCACTTTGTGTCTGGAAGACAGTATTGTAAGCAGTCCTCCCCTTCCTCTGCCTCTTCCATTTTTTCTGCCACGTCTTCCACAATGGACCCTGAGCCTCGAGAATGTGCTAGAGATGTCTCCGACATGACCACTCCACCAAAGTGACGAGAAGGAACTCTTGACTCAACTTTTCCAACTCTTGTGGTTCCTGGGCTCTGCTATCATGCAAGATGAGGCACTCACCAAGAAAGGCCATTTTGTCCTCACCTTCTGCTTGAGATTGGTATTGTTTTTCTCACTTTGGAGATGGGAAAACAGAAGCTTAAGAGAGGGGAAAAGGATCTTTTTTTTTTTTTTTAGAGCTAAGAAGAATGAGTTATATATATATATACATATATATATATATATATTATAAATATATATTTATTGTCCATAATGAGTTACATTATTTAGTGGGCAAACAATGAGTTGTTATCCCGAATTCCCGAATTCCCCCCCTCCCCATCCCTGATCAGTTGGATATCCTCCTCTGTGGGCTGTCTGTATTAGTCCTTGTGGCACGGGATCCTGGATATCCTAGTACTCAACCCGGTTCTCCTGGCCCAAATGTGCTGTTACTGAGGGGTGCCATGCCTCTGGACCGTCTCCCCCACCACGGCTCTCACAGTCTTTCCGCCCCCTCTTCCGCTCAGTTCCCTGATGACTTGGCCACCTTTGAGCGAGTTGGAAATACTTAGGTCATGGTGATGGTGGGCACGCAATCAAGAAAAGAAGCACCTAGAACTCCAAAGCAGTTTGGCATCATCTCATTTCCCCTCTACCCAAAGCATGCAATCTCCTGTCTCACAGAAAATCTTAGTGAGCATGGAACATGGCAGAGATGGGCAAGTCACAGTCAGGGAATGAAGGTTGGACTGCTGAACTTAACTCACCTGATCCAGAGTGGATTTGGAAGAAACTCAGTTGCACCTGTAGAGTGTCCTTATTTTCCCAGATACACTTTGTATTATTTGTGGGAAACTGTTGCTATTCATTCTAGAAAGAATAAAAGGTATTTGACGTATTAAATTTGATTCAGTTATAACCCAAGAACTCATTTTTGTGCATTCAATTAGTAATCAAACCACTACCCTCTATTGGATATGACTTGTTAAGGAACAAAACTATTAAAGTGACCACAACATTAAACATTCAAAATATTTGCAGTAAGGTTTTCTATAAGCCTCAGTATTACTCTAGTTTTATCACATTTGACATAATTACACCTTGTAAATACCTCAAATTTGTAATGACATCCTTTCATGAATTATTTCTAATTATTGTACTTGACATGACAAATTAAACATGTTGTTTGACGTAATTACACAAAATAATTCAAAATGCTAAGTGTGCTTAGAAATAGCAATTACCATAATTAAGTGAAAAAAACTACTGTAAATTTTGATAACTGCTTGACAGTTGCAAATAGGAATTCTCTGGAATGATTTCATAAAGATTAGGGTGATACAGTTTATAAAACTCTTGTTTTCATTGAGGATGATGGAGTGTTTTCAGTGCTTTTCTAAGTCTTGGACAAGATAAGAGAATACAAGAGCAAAAGGAACTGGCATTGTGTCACAAAGTCTAGACTTAGCCACATTCCAGTGTGAAGCCATACCTCCAGCCATGGTTCCCTGGGGAGTCTTAGGCTAGAGATGATTTCTTTCTGAATTTTTTTTTCTTTATAAAGGGAGTAATATTCACGATCTAGGGCTGATATAGGAATAAACTAGGGGATGAGGAAATGGCCTATCGGTTGGGAATGCTTGCTACTTAATCACAAAGGCCTGGGCACTTAAACTTGGTTCCTCCAAACCCTTGTGAAAAGGTGGGCATGGTCACATACGCCTGACATCTATAGTGCCTGTCATGAGGGAGTGGAAGAGACTAGAGACTCTTCTGGACTCACTGACAGAAAATAGAACAGCAGCTCCAGAGAAATCCCATCTCACAGAAGTATTCAGTTGTGAAGGACATCCATATCCTCTGGCCACTGTACACATGTGTATATGGCACACGTACCATACCACATATCTCTCTCTCTCTCTCTCTCACACACACACACACACACACACACACACACACACACACACACACGCATGCATGTAAGCAAAAATAGAAAAAGAAAAAAAATAAATTGAAGATTTATACTGCCAGAGACTGTAGCATAACTTCTGAGGGGGCAAATCTCCCTCCCCCCCAAAAAAAATCTGTGTCCCTTGTATGCTACTGATACAAGAAAGAGATCTGAGTGAGGTTAGATCTCCCAAGACAGCAGCAAGTAAGTCTCAAGTTCTTGTCCAAATTAATAAAGAATTGACTCAGAGCAGCGTAAATTAGGAAATTTTTTTTTAGTGAGACTTGAGGTAAGAGAAAAAAACAAAACCTGGGAGAGGAAGAGAAAATCAAGAAACCTCTGGAGGAAGGGTAAGAAAGAGATCTCAGGTATATGGCTAGGTCCGTTGATATGAACCAGGCATCCAACTAGGATGAGCCTCATTATCAGGCTCAGGTTAATGGAAAGGATCCTGATGGTTTGCTGGGCTCAGGAGGAACACTGACTCAGACAGGCCCATCCATGGGGCTGAGGCTGCAAAACTTAGGAAGAAATGGGAAACTGTTGCTGAGGATGAATTATGAGGTTGCTGTTGACAGCCATCTTGCAAGACAGAAAATCCAACATGAGTTCTAGTGATGGCAGGCAAGGTGGCACCCATTTTTTGTGGTTCAGGCCCTACCTATTAAAGAAAGTTGTCATGCCTGGCTGGTGGAACATGCCTTTAGTCCGGGCACTTGGGAGGCAGAGGTAGGAGAATCGCTGAGAGTTCGAGGCCAGCCTGAGACTATAGTGAATTCCTGGTCAGCCTGGGCTAGAGTGAGACCTTACCTTGAAACACCAGAGAGAGAGAGAGAGAGAGAGAGAGAGAGAGAGAGAGAGAGAGAGAGAGAGAGAGAGAGAGAGAGAGAGAGAGAGAGAGAGAGAGAACTGTCTTGCTCTTAACCCATATCACTACTCATTAAAGAATATGTTGGATGTAGATCCCTAGGCTATTTAGAGGTAAAAGAATGTGATGTATTTTTTTTTTTTTGTGTGTGTGTGTGTGTGATTTAATTCAATAAACCATTTGAAAAGCAGAGATCTGATCAGATCTCAGCTCATCCATCCTCAGGTCTGTGAGGCTATCACTTTCTATTTTATGAGAAAAGATGTCTAAACTGAAGCTGAGAGGTTTCATGACTTATCCAAGATTAATGAATAAGCTGGTGCAGAACTTGAACTCCAACCCAGAACAGCGGGTGAAGGGGAGCCCCTTGCTCCATGCTGCTCGGTGTGAAAGGGAGGTGGTGAATACCAGCTGAGACTCTTCTGACTGCTTCATCTGTACCTCTCTGAGCTCTTCTGGCCACCACTACCAGATGTCAGAGACGCAGGTATCCTTGGCTCTCTTGTGGACTGTCAGAGGTGGTGATGGACATTACACTTGCATGTGGATCTTTACAGCTCTCTCTCTCTCTCTCTCTCTCTCTCTCTCTCTCTCTCTTTGCTAAAGTAACTTTTGTCTGAGAGAGACAGTTGATCAGACATCTCATCAAGGAAGAATGACTGTCAAGTGCATTCATTTTTTTTAAAGGTAAAAAGACACAGGAGACAGAATGATATTATGATGTAAATGAACTAACTGGCAGGAATTGCTTCTACTCTACTAGGAAGATGGGGTAGGGTTTGTCTATACAGCCCAGAGGTACATAGGTCCTGGTTTTTGTTCCCAGGAGGCCAGCCACCCCAGTGACTACAGACTGACCACTTGAACCATAGACTGAGACCTTGGTGCAAATGAATATTTGCAGGCAAAGCAAGAGAAGAAAAAAATCAACATAGGCTCATGTATATTTAAAGTCCTACTGTGTACAAGTAACTGCTGAGCATCATGACTGGGGGGAAAAATGTTTTTCCTGACAACATGGATGTCAAGATCATGGTATATAGAACAACAGGAAATAAAGTGACCAGAAGTGACTTGGCCTTAGGTGCTGATTGAGATATGGTATTTTAACTCATTAATCATTAAATTAATTTACCTAGTCCCTTTGCCCTGAGCAGACAGACTTGCAAGTATGTATGTGTGATGAATTATTGTATGTGCGCATGGGCACATCCATGATGTGAATGTCTACAAATGAGTATGTGGTTACAGTTCTCAGGCTTTTGAAACCTGGTGGACTAGGGTTAGGGAGGAACTAGTTATGGAAGCAAGAAGATAAAATGCCTGTGCCTACACTTGACAAGCAGATGCTCTCAGGAAAATGTCTTAACTTCTTAGAGTCTGAAGTTGCTCAGATACTGTATAAGATGGGTAAGAGGCTGGGGATCAGGGTCTTCCAGGCTAAGCTGTTCCAGTGGAGTGGGGATGGGCTCCTCTCACTAGGCCTCAGGCACCTTTGATGTTTTCACTCCTCAGTGTCTCTCTATAATTCTCCTTTTGGCTCTGAGTTTTCTCTTAGGCACTAACCACACCCTAAAAAGCAAACTAAGGGGATGCTTAATATTTATTCTCCAGTTATTTCAAATGTACATTCCATATTTCATGATGCATCCTGATGACAAAAAAACCCAGGTTTGAGTCTGGCTAGACCAGCAATGTGACATGTGACCATGGAAATGTCACTAACATGCCCCAAACTTGCCCCATCATTTGTAGAATGTGGGGTTGTTAATGTGGGAGAGGAGAGATGTGGACATGAACATGATGGGTAGCCAACCACTGTGCCAGTGACAAGGCAGATGGGAGGGCTTGAGGAAAGATGGTGGGAGCCACAGAAAAGAATTGCTGAAAGGAGAATAGACAAGACTTGTTCAAGGAATAATTTTATAGGACTTAGGGTGGAAGCAGAGAACAATTCTGTTCAGCAAATGGGTGTGTACAGAGAACAGGGAGTTGAATGGGAGGGAAGGGAACGTGCTTGGGGCCTGAGCTTGGATCCTGTGTTGTCTATGTGGTCTTATTCTCAGGTGCATTTAATGATATTTTCATTTGCTTTTCATCACAGTGTAAAAGATCTGATAGAAACAACTTAACAGAGGAAGATTTATCTTGGTTCATCATTTTAGAGGTCAAGTGTGTGCTCAGCTGATTCCATTGCTACAGGCCTGTGGTGAGGCAGAACTCTTAGCATAGTAGTAGGTGACAGAGAGGGCTACTTACTTCATGGTGACTAGAGAGAAAGAGAGAGAGAGAGAGAGAGAGAGAGAGAGAGAGAGAGAGAGAGAGAGAGAGAGACAGAGGACACTAGAGACAAGACATCCTGCTAAGGCAATTCCCTAGTGACCTACTTCTTCCTACAAGGCCCCATCTCTCCATTTTCCCCAACTCCTCAAAATGCCATCAAATTATGACTCCATCTATAATTTTGTTAAAGCTCTCATGATCCAATATTTACAAAAGTCCCACCTCTGGACATTTCATTGTCAACCACATCTTCAACAGCTGAGGTAGAACATTCTGACATCAGCCAACCACTCCATACCTACTATATTAACTTTCCATATAAATTTATAAGTCAACCAGTTTTTTTTCCATGCTCACCCTCTCCTAGGCTCTTAACTACTAAGGATGGTACCTCTAGCATCCTGAGGGCTGGACCCCTTCAGATTTACCTCCTGACATCGTGTATGATGGCTCACCTTTCCTTTGTCTAGTGCTCCAGCTCTGGGATATGTTTTCTAGCCCTGAGTTGGGGATGCAGCTCAAGGACATCAATCTATTTCCTATTCAGTTGGGATTCTAGTTAGAAGAAGTGTAGGAGTAAGTATGAAGGATGTTCTAAATACCAATATCCATAAACCTGCTCAGAACAAAATGGTAGGAAAGCAAGATTTGGAGACATGCTGCTGTTTACTTGGTTTTCTAGATCAGAGAAAACATGAGCATGTGCAAAGGTCAAAATAGACCTGTCATAAAATCAAGAGATGAAATGGGTTCTAGGCAAGGAGTGGGAGCAATCGTGATGCCTGAGAGAACATTGCAGAGGAAGGTCTGAAGAAAGAAAACCCATGTTCTAGAAGGTAATGGAGTCTCATTCTCTGTTCAAGATTGCTAAAAGAAGAGGAGGAGGAGAGGAACAGAAAGGGAATTATTTGGATATAGAGGGATATGAGATTCCTTTAAACTTATTCTCAACAGCAACCTGGAAGATTTGAATTTATGGAGATTCCGTGAAGGGCTGGGGAAATAGTTCAGTTGGTGAAGTGCATGCCTCACAAGCATGAAGATGGGCGCTTGATCCCCAGTTCCCATGGACAAATGCCAGACATGGTGGCCTATGCCTATAATCCAAGAGCTGAGGGAGCAGAGACAGGGGGATCCCTGGGGCTCTCTGGCCAGCCAGTATATCCTAATTGATGAGTTCCAGGCTGGAATCAAAACAAAATGGAAATCAAAAAGTCTGCTCCTCCTAGTTTTCTTCCTAAGTAGTGTTATTCTGTCCTTAGTAGGTCAAGTCAGAATCAGACCCTACCCTCTCTTGTGAGCTTGGCCCATGAAGCTACCTTCTAAGGGTCATTCAATCCCCCAGCCTCAACTCCCCTTCTGCTCTTTTGTACATGCTCATAACCTCATTCTCACTTAGCTAGAGGTTCATGAAATTCTCCAGCTTTTCCTCTTTTCAATCTCCATTTCCCTGTAAAACCTTAGATATTAGGATCAGATTTTATTTCACCCCCCCCCCGTTTTTGTAATCTCATGCCCACATCTTAGTTTCTGAGTGGTCATCTCTCTTTTTTCCTGCCCTGATACATCTGTTGAACAAATGCCTGCTCAGCCTGCAAGTCCTGCTAAGGAGATACTGCATAACTATTTCCTCTGAATAAAATCATTTCCTCCTGGAGGGAAGAGGGACCCTCATAAGAACCGGGGAACTAATGAAATTTACTATGCTCACAAAGTCCATGAAAGTTCCAAGCTCCACAAGGCCTCTCCCCCAGGCTACATAAGCAGTACACTAGGATTGGAGGAAACTCCAGTGGATCTGCCTGCAAGTTGGCCAAGGAGCACCAAGAATATGGTTTTCATGAGTTATCACCAATGCTGAGGCAAAAATTTGGGGGGATGCTTCTGGCTTTGAGTCCCTCTTTGCTCTGTAAATAACCTTTTATTAATGCTTTTATAAGGAATATAGATAAGTCATTGCTTCCTCAAGCTGGAATTGATAGAATCATTTGTTTGGTCTGTTACCAGTGCCCAATTTTGGGTAAAGAGACATTTGCTCACATTTCCCCAGGAAAAGTCAAAGGACACAGTATCTACCTGAATAGGGACAGAAAGGATCAAAAACAAGGAAGAAGAGGAAATTTTTCATGTGCCTGATACTGATGAATAAGGGCAGAGCACTCTTGGGGTCAATGTAATAGAGCTGCTACCTTTCCCCACATGGTACGAGACAGTGTGCCTCTTTGATGGCTGGTTTATGAGGCTGTGGAACACATGGATTGACCAGTGTAAGTGTTGTGGAAGTGATGACATTGGATGACATAACTTCCACGCCTTCTGGAGACAAAAGTGCCTCCCTGCAACTTAGTGATAAGACATGCAACCAAGGACTGAAGACATGGCTCAGTGGTTAAAGGCACTTGCTTTCAAAGCCTGATGGCCCAGGTTCAACTCCCCAGTAAAGCCAGATGCATCAAAGAAGCATATGCATATGGAATTCGTTTGCAGTGGCAAGAGGCCCTGGCACATGGATTTCTCTCCCAATCTCTGCCATCTCTCTGTTTGCAAATAAATAAATAAAGATATTTTAAATATATTTTTTAGAAAGACATGTAGCCAAATTCTGTCAAAGCTCTTGAATGCCAACCCCAGGCCTGAGGTAGAATCCTGTTGCTGAAGAAACCACAGCAAGCCATCTATCAGCATTGAGAGACCCTTCAAGTTCCAGAACAGTAACCAGCCCCCAGATGGTAGTTAGTTCAGAGCCAAGCCTGAAGGCACTGCATAAGCTTCGAGGGGAAGCTGGTCAACGACAGCTGGAGAAAACAAAGACCAGTGACGTGAAATGCAGTCTGCCGCCATGAGTAGGCTGAACACACTACTGGGAGAGAACAGTGAACCAAGAAAGGAACACTTGTGCAATGGAGGAGCCAAGGCCTTGGGGAGGTAACCAACAGCTTTTAATTCGGCCAAATTATCTACTCAGTGAAGGGGAACCCTTAACTGGAACTGGGGTCTCAGAGCAAAATGCACTGGGAACCAAACTCTTGGGCCCCTAAAGAGAGATGCACTATATGAGTTATTAACAAAGAGGCTACTAACAATAGAATCTAGTTAATACAGAAATGTGTATCTCAGTTAACCTATACTGATCTCACTCTCTGATGGAGATTCTGTTTGTATTTTTCAGAAGGCAGCGAGAGAGCTGTGGCTCATCTAACCCTACCAATGGACCGCAGGCTGATAGCTGACATCCTGGCAAGAGATGAGCCACACCAGACCTACCGTGGAGGATCCATATGGAATCCACAAAGATTGGAGAGATAAGCAAGAGACCTATAACCACAGCCAATCAGTCAACACTGATAAAACAGACACCAGTGATTTTCAACACAACCTAAAGCAGAAGAACAGAGACCCCTAAAACCTCAACAATAAAGCAGCTTTAATACTCACCCACCATGACCCAGGGAACTGAGCGGAAGAGGGGGCAGAAAGATTATAAGAGCCATGGTGGGGGAGAAAACCCAGAGACATGCCCCCCCCCAGTAATATCACACTAAGGCAGGTAGAACCGGGCTGACTTCTAGGCTATCCATAACCCCCTACCCCATGGACGGATCCAGAATGTCCAGGGAGGAGGAGATCCAGCAGATTGGGGACAGGGAAGAGGGGCATTGGGGAACTGGGGATAACAACTCATTATTTGTTCATTAAATGTATCTCATTATGGATAATAAAAAAGAAGAAAAAAGAATAAAATAAAATATTTATTATAGACAAAAAAAAGACATGCGGCCAAGGTGGAGCCTCCTTGGGGAAAATCAGAGTGGCCATCTTCTTCTGTGTGGTGTGGGGGAAGTGATGGCTTACACTGAAGCTAGAATCATCAGTGACTGATTACCTTTGTTAGGTTCATTGACGTGAGAAGACCCACCTTAACTGTGGGCAGGTCTGTTCCATGGGCTGGGACCCTGGACTATATAAAATGAGAGAATGTTCATCCATTGTTCTCTGCTTCTTTGTCGTAGACTGAATGTGACCAGCTGCCTCATGGTCCCAGCCTGTCACCACTCCTTCCCTGCCATGATGGACTGTAACCTAGAACTGAAAGCTGAAATAAACCCTTTCTGTCCATAAACTACTTATGTTCAAGTATTTTGTCTGAGCAATAAGAAAGTATCTGATACAGGGTGTTACACTTCCTTGATGAGTGACATTTGTCACGTGAGTTTGGAAAGGTCCCAAAATGTGTCATGGACTAGAAATAAACTGCAGTCCCTCCAAGTAGCATTATGGGGAGGCATCTTAATCAGGTTTTATTTGCAGTTTACCTGGCTTTTGGCTATGGACAATACAATCTACAGTTAAAGTTCAGTAAGAAAAAAAAGAAAAAAATGAAAACCCATGGAGGCTATCCTCTGCAGAAGCCTTGGATTTGGCAGGAAATATGGATAAAGGGGAAGATGAGATAGATGTGTTGGATTGTTATTTCTTACAGCTGGAAAGATGTAAGGGGAAAAGAATATGAATTATAATACTAATTCTATCTGTGGTAAGGATTCCTTCCTGAGAGTCCCAAACCTGGAACCTTAGGGAAGAATCAGACAGTGAGGAGGGAAAGAGTAAGCTAGAAATGAAAGACAATACCCTCAGGTCTGGTCCAATAGTTAATGCAGGGAAGGGAAATCTATGATTCAGCATGCAAATCAAGGTCTTAGTGGTCCAGGAAAGGAAACTGAATCTCAAATCTGCTTGAATTGGGAAAGACTTTTCAACAGGGAATGAGGAGCCTCTCAAAGCCTATCTTATGAGGCTGTGGAACACGTGGATTAACCAGTCTAAGTGCTGTGGAAGTGAAGACATTGGATGGCATAACTTCCACACCTCTGGAGACAAAGCCTCCCTAACTTAAGAGGGTACAAGGGAAATGGATCCCTAATGAATTGGCTCATAGGAGCTCTTTGGATACTTGGCTATTGCTTGCTGAGGTCCCCAATGAGTATCAAGGACTAGAAGACAACAGCAGAAAGACAGACATGACTGAGGGAACTGAGGATTTGAGAGGTAGTGTTTGATGTCCAGTTCACCAGGCCTGCCTGATAGGACTGAGTTCACAGAAGAGATAAGAAGTTAATTCAGCAGGGACCTCAAGACTGGTGGGGGGCTGTGCCGAGCCTGTGGTAGGATCTGATCTCTAAGAAGTGGGCAAGGGAGGCTCTGGTGGACTTGAATGATTTAGATAAGCATGTAAATCAGGTGCCTAAGTGGTGAAGCACCAATGAAGAAATAAGAGAAAAGTAGACAGAGGGGCTTGTCTGGGTCACTTGAAGGCAAACAGGGCAAAATCTGTGTGGAGCTGGAGTTCTTTTGGGTGATGGGGGACTTACAGAAAGTTACGTGCAGTGCTAGTACTCGGACAGCTTTAAAGCAACAGTCATAGAAGGCATACTCAGTGCACAGATGAAGAAGATTAAGGTCGTCAGTCTTCCTCCAGATATGCAGTTTCTCTCCTGTAAGAAAAACTGCTTGCCCAGACAGAGCCTTTTTAATAGCCAGACATCAACTCTGGAGTGGTAATGGGCACAACCCCTGCCTAAAGCCAAAGAACCAGCTCTAGACAAGAGCACTGTAGGTGTGAGCTCAGCCCCTTGGCCCCAGATATAATGGAGCAATGTGAGTCAGCCCCAAGGAGCCTGTTGATGGTCTGAAGATGTATGTAGCTGCATGGAAGTACCTCAGGATGATGGATCATGGAGAATGACTGTGGGTTATGGAGGACTAATTGGGTGGCATTCTCCAACACTACAAGGTCATTCCCCCTGTCATTGCTTTTTGCTGGGGATAAATGTTAAGACCCCACTGCTGAAGAGACCACATTTTTGGGGCTGTAGGAAATGAGGAAATCAATTTGGGATAGAACTGGGAGCTCCCTCCCTGCTGGCTGGATTTCATTTTGTTGGAAATAAACAAACACAAAAATGAATTCGGATTGCAGGAAGAGAATGGTTGTTGATAGTCCTCATACCAGTCAAGATGAGCCAGCTGATGCAATAGTATCATGATTATTGTGGGTATAACTAATTGTTTCCTATTTTTATTTAAGTTCAATGTAACCTGAGGCAATTTGTGCCTGGTACTGTAAGTCAGGATGAAGACCTGCAAACTGGGGAGTCATAGGTCCCAGTGGGGGAGGCTACCAGTCTTATTTTGTTAAGTGAAGGTGTTATTCCTGTCAAAATGCCTTTAAGAGTTATGTTTATGCCCATAGATGATGTGGCAATCACCTTTGCCATAGAAGCTTCTTTCTATGAAGTGGGTGGTAGTTTCTATGAAGACTTGAACTAGCTAAGCTGTAGATAAGAGGCTATTGCTGTGGTATAGTGGCCTGATGCGCATAAGTGGAAGGCAAGTAATCAAACCTCATATTGCTCTTGACAAGGTTCAGGGCACATCTTGGATGAGAGGGTAGAAAGAATGCAAGGGCCAAAGTGAGGGGTGGAGTGTTTGGTAGCTATCTATCCAAATTGAAACCTTCTATCCTGGAGTTGGGGGTGGGGGAGGAAAGAGCCTCATAAGATGAAGGATTCTTACAAAACTGAATGGGCTCAGAAAGTTCAAGAATCTCATGAAAGTTACAAATCTCTCCAGGCCCCTTTTGGAGGTTATATGAGCAATGAATTCTTGCTAAAAGAAAGAAGACTCCTTGGTAGGACTGCATGCAAGTTAAACAGGGACTCGTGAACTATACCAGCCAGGCTGGGCATTTTGGTAATATATACATATATATGTATATATATATATGTCTTTAAATCATCCATACTCTTGTAAGAAGCCCTTATCCACATTCCCCCCCTTAAGAAACCCAACTAAATTATTTTTTTACCAAGCTAGAATTGGGTAGAATCATTATTTATTTATTTATTTATTTATTTATTTATTTATTTATTTGCAAGGAGAGAGAATGGGTATGCCAAGGCCTCTAGCTTCTACAAATGAACTCCAGATGCATTCGGCCCCACTTTGTGCATCTGGCTTTACATGGGTGCTGAGGAATTGAACCTTGGTCATTAGGCTTTGCAGGCAATGCCTTAACACCTGAGTCGTCTCTCAAGCCTTATAGTCATTGCTTTGGTTGGCATGGATGCCCTAGCTGGGGCACCTTCCCAGGAAGAGTTATGCAGCAGGAGCTTGCCTGGTCTAGTCTCTCTTTCCTCCCACTAGATGAGCTTCTATTCCCCGTGTAAAGTCCATTAAAGTACCTACAACATACCTTTGCATTTATCTGATTCTCTGTCTCATGACCTTACTACTAACTGATGGACAAAACCTATGAATGCAAAAATCTCTCATTGCAGAACTACAAAGATAACTCAGCAGTTAGCGGTGCTTGCTTGCAAAGCATGCTGGCCAAGATTTAATTCCCAAGCCACCCACATAAGCTGGACACAAAATTAGTACAAGCATCTGCTGTTTGTTTGAAGTAGCATGTGCACACACACACACACACACACACACACACACACACACACACACAGAGAAAATTAAGAAAATGGCTTACAGAATGTTTTTAAGTCTCATTTAATATTTGCATGCCAGGTCTCAGCGTGTTTTCACTGACTGAATGACTCACTGAATGAATGAATATGAATAAGTGAATAAATATAAGTGAATGAATGAATGAATCAATTAATCTTAATGGGAGTGGAAAGAATAAGAGAGGACAATAAAGAGGTGAATATGATCAAAGTACATTTTATATCTACATATGAAATTGTTAAAAAGAAAATAAAAATTAAATTAAATTTAAAAAATGACTGTCCCTTAATTTAATGACCACATATTTTTTTCTGGTCTAAATTACAAGTTGTCATTCTAGCAATTGAAATTAGAATCTTTATAAACATAAATTTAAAAAATATCACATTGTTAAATAAACTCATTTTTTTTGTTTTGTTCCATTTTCTGGATGCTTTGTTCTGCCCATGGAAATTTAGGATGGAAACTTGAATGAGCAATTAGCATGACAGCCCCCATGATTATTCCCATAATCTGCAGCCCCTAAGTGGTGGCCTTGGGGAGACTTTGAGTGGATTTCCTTATTAGGAAATCACAGTGATTTCATGAAAGTCACAAAGGAAATGTTTCTACAGAGAAATAGCATGCTGTAACTAATGAGGAAAGGAAAAAGTATGTGCTTTGAAATCCCACACGCTAACTCTGTGCCTCACAATGAAATTATGTATTCAGCAAACTCGAAGCTTGCACTCGGTCTAGTTCAACAGAAGGAAGTTAATCCATTTGAATGCCTGGGGTATAAAGGCATCTGATATGGTCACGGCCTGCAGCCCCCATGCCTCTTGTCAGCTGCAGATACTGGTTTCCAGGCCTCACAAAGGTAGGGAGTGTTCACATGAGTAACAGCAATGGAAAGAGAGGCTTTGATGTGTGAAGTGACTTAACTGAGGCAAGATGTGAGCAGATCTGACGGATTCTAGGGCTGCCATCCTTTAGGATATGATCCATACACAATTACTTCCATGATTGCTGGAGAGCATGGGAGAGCGCTTTCTTAACTATCTTAAAACCCTCTATTGCCCTCAAAAATTGTGCTGACAAGAAACTAAGATTCAGAGAAACAACACTTATTGATCCCAAAGCACTACTAGTCCAGCCCTATAGCATTGATCACTGTTTAACCTTGATAATCATTCTCTGCAGATTTGACATCAGTCAAGAAAAGCATTTGACTTAGTGATTTCAAAAGTGTGTCCAACTCGGTCTATCGCATGCTCTGGGAAAGCTGGTGGCAAGAGTAGAAGGAAGGAAAAGAGAGTCTGTAGGCCTGTTCAGTGCCTACTTCTTAAGCTAGAAAGGATCCTCAGAAGTCTTCTACTGACCGATCAGTACCTCACATCTAGGGATATTTATTCTAAAATTAATTTGTTAGTAAATCAGTTATCTGATCTTCTGTTTTTAGTAGGGTTTCATTCTCAGCTGTTTATCTTCCAGTGGATGATATTTATGTATTCCATATGTCCTGATCTCTCCCGATGTGAGCAATGAAGACCCCTGATGTCAAGATAAATTAGGATAAAGCTAGAGAAATTGGACCAGAGGGACAGAATGAACAGCACATATCAATGTGTGACACCTCAGCTCAGTCGGGGGAGAAGTGTGTGTCTGAAAGGCTACTGTGAATCACTGTCTTCATATATCCTATTTGATTTTTTTTACAAAAGTACCAATAATATTCACAATAGGAAAAATATCATTATCGATTATTATGACCTTTATGCAGAAGGTCTCTTCTTCCTGAAAGACAAGAATGGTGTGAATATAACCCTCTCTCTGGCAGCTACAAACAAGAAGGGGGTTTCCATGTTCTAAAACTTTAATGAAAGCCTTTTATTCCAAATAAGACTATTTATTATAGCTGTACATATTTTATCTAATCAAAATTAAATTAAACATGCAATGTTTATTTTAAATTTATGAAATGATGGCTTTTTTCTCACCAAAGGATGTGTCAAGATGTTCATAGTGGCTCTTTCTCACTGTAGCCCCAAACGAAAACCAACCCAAAGTCGATAAGCAATGGAATAACTAAATAAACTGTGTTGGCTCCACACTAAGAAATACTGGGCACCATGGAGAAGAAGCAACTATTAATATATGCAAGGGCAAAAGTCCTTTAAAAATATTTTTATTTATTTGTTTGTAAGCAAAGAAAAAATGGGGAGAGGGGATGGAGAGAGAGAAAGAGAGAGAGAGAGAGAGAGAGAGAGAGAGAGAGAGAGAGAGAGAGAGAGAGAGAGAGAGAATTGGGCACACCAGGGCCTCTCGCCAGTGCAAACAGACTCCAGATGCATGCACCACTTTGTGCATCTGGCTTTATGTGGTTACTGGGGAATCAAACCCAAGTGATCAGGCTTGCAAGCATGTGTCTTTACCTCTGAGACACCTCTCCAGCCCCAAAAGAGCCTTTTGAATGGCTTGATATTAACCCTAATCTCACGTCTACTAATTCTTTCCTTGTTACTATATAGCTATGACTTCTAGCATTTGGAAAATGGCAAGCTCTAGTCATTTCTGAAATGTGCTGTTCTGATTTTAATAACATACCCAACTTCACCCTCTGGTCCTGAGTATTGATAGTAATCACTTTGATCACCATGAGTCAGCTAATCAGTATTAAAGCAAGATCTCAGAGTCTAGATCTTTACTAATTCAGGCAATATGTTCCCAGCACCAGGCTGTTCTGGGCACAAGAGATACAGTGGTAACAAGCGCATGGTCTTTTCTCCTTGAGGGCTTCTCCTGCTCATAGGAAAGGCAAATATGCAAGAAGAAAATGTCATTTGATGTGAACAGGGCTATAATCAAAATAAAATGCATGCTACAGTGAGCCTAAGGAAACGGTCCGATGCCCAAGGAGAGAGAGTAGCTGGACAGCACAGATGAAGACACAGGACAGCGACAAGCTGAATGGCCTCAGCTGCTTACCACAGCCTGGCCTGTTTGCATCTCACGACAACCACAGCTTCCTTTGCGCTGTGTCCTATTTATGTAGAATCCAGGCTGAAGGAGCAGCCTCTCTTAGAACAGGTAATTCTCCTGCTGAAATATAAGAGGACATAAAGGAGGCCACATGATGGCCAGAAGTGGCCCTCGTGTTATTTTTCACCAGCCAAAGTGAATCCCATAACCGAGACTGGCAAGACAGCCTGGGTTTGCCTAATGGACCCTAGGGAGGGTCACAAGAGCACCAAGGGGCTTCCAAGATAACAGCTTCTCCATTAGAGGCAAATGTCTGTCATTTGCTGCTGAAACGCAAGGGAAGACAACACTGGGGAGAGAAGCGACCTGACACTTGGACAGAAAGTTGACTAGGATCCCTAAGAAACTTGGAGCTGATCATCTGAGCAATCAGAACACTGGTGGGGTTTTGTCTGGAGGACAGGAACTTGCTGATCCTGAGGAGAACGGTCTGTCTGCAGGCAACCATTGTTGGCAGGAGCAGGGCACAGGAAGGCTGTGGAGAGAGGATGGAGGCGTGGGTCAGGCAGTGAAGGGGCCATGTGGATAAGCATCGAGACAAGAGGGCTTCAAGGGGCAGCTCTAACTCACCTGATACACATGAGACCCTTGGGCAGAAAGCAATATTTTATTCTTTATTCTTCACAAAAAAAATATGTTAGTGTGTAGAAATGTTCTATTTGCAAAAGACAGAAGAAGCATGACAAGAAGTCCATGTTACCAGGCTCTGGGCAATCTGAGGGAATCTGTCTCCTTGTAGCTCTCAGGGGTTCAGGACAAACAACAGGAGATGGGAAGCTAGAGGAAGACTTCCTCACTCCGGGAACCAAGACCTGACAAGAGTTCCCTGCTTGATTCTGCAACACAAGACACCCAATGGAACCATGAGGGTGATGGCGGGCCTGGAATTCCATCCCAGCTTTGGTGACTCGAAAGCCAATTTAAAACATATCCTTGAGTCAACTTCTTCCTTTATAAAGAAAGAAAAGCATGAGGGAGAGATGGAAATAAAGGAGAAAAAGGTGCATTCAAACGAACTCTCCAGAGAAACAGTCAATTGAATGTGCAAGTGTGAACACGTACAAGCACACACATATACAGATATACATTTTATATATATATATATATATATATATATATATAATGAGAGAGGGGGGATTAAGGACTGGGGATACCCAGTTGTGGAGATTTACTGGGTCTACATATGAGGAGGAATACCAGTAGACTGAGAGAAGTTCAATACAAAGACAGTTTCTCAGCCAAATTCCTTCTTGCATGGGGAAGGCCAGTCCTTTGTTGTATTCAGGATTTCAGCTGATTAGAAGACCTCTACCCACATTGTGAAAGGTAAACTGTTTTACTCCAAGTCCACTAATTTAAAGGATTTAGATATTAATCTCATTGAGTAACACCTTATAGAGACATATACTATTTAGACACGTTTCTGGACTGATAGTCAGGCCAACTTGACCATAAAAATTAACCATCTCAGAAGGAAAGGAAGAGATGAAAAAGAAAAATTAAGAACAAATTGTAATGACTTGTGTTAGAATCCCAGGGAGTAGCAGCGATGTACAAAACTAGCTTATTTTATTACTATTGATATCACGTTATTTTAATCTGTTCATTTGTCTTTATTTTTTTAGATGGAAAACCTGAGTTTTGGAGAGAAGTCCCTTGCCCAAAACTTGTACCCTGTCTGTCTGGGTCATTTTGAGGTGAGATCACATTAATCATTTGGTAGGTGTAGTCATTTACCAGCCTCTCTGGCTAGATTTACAACGGGCCCTGGCTATACTCCCACTCAGCAAGACCAATCTAGATGATCAATTGAGAGTACTATTGAATTCATCTGCTAATCACAGAAACACAACGTGATCTAGTTTAAATGGCCGAGTAGCTCCCCACCCCCACCTTGTATCTCTGGATAAAGAGAGCTGAAGGTGCCAACAGGCTTTGTTTCATCTGGACATCATCCATTCGTTTCCTGATTTGACAGGACATTGTAAATATACATTGCATATTCTACATGCCCAGCACAGTGCTGGACTTTGGAGGGACAGAGAAGGGGAAAACAGAACATGTATTGAGTCCTCAAGTTCCTGGCATTTCATTCACATGTATGACCTCATTTTACTTTCAACTGGTTTCAGCTCTGAGAGAGATTAGTTTTTGGTTTAGACTAGATTTCTTTGTTTTAATAGATAAATAGGTTGCAAGAGGCAGAGTTACACAGATAAAAAGCTGAAGCTTCAACATAAGAGTTTAGTTGCTATGCAGGACAAGCAATGTAGGCAGGTCAGAAGAAGCTAACACCAGGTCAAGGTCGTTCGAGGGAAAGGGTATGACATTACAGAGAGACTTTACCTATGGGAACAAATGGGTCCGGAAAGAAGCTTGGCTCAGAGTTCATGAGCACAAACCAGAAGAGATAAGAATGCCTGAAGATGCCAGTGGATTGGATGTATCCATGTGTCTTCCTTCTCTGGTTTTCCCCAGCTGCCTTCCCTGTCTGGGAATTGCAACTAGAAGGCAGAGTGGTACTGTGGCCTGAGAATAAACTTTGAATCAGGAAAGAAAAAAACAAAGCTGTGTGTCAGCTCTGCCATGCATCTGTTGAATGCCCCTAGGCAGGCAATGTGGCAATGTTTAGTTAAGGGATAGTAGCCTGTATGACCAGGAAGGTGTGCTGTCCAAGGCCTGGCCACCCTCACTTCTCCAGACCAGATTGGGTGCTATCCAGATCCAGAAGAAGAGAGCACCCTTGGGGAGCTGGAGGAACAAAAGTTATGCTCTACCAAGAATTCAGTTATCACCCTTTTTTCTGGAGAAGGCTGTCCTCCTTTGATCTGAGATTGACAATAGAGGCTATTCTGAGAAGGGATAATTACAGAACACATCCAGGGAGGGCTCCTCTCTCGCCCACACATACTTAGCTGTAATGTGACAAACCAGCCTTTCCAAGTAGCCCAAACCTATGGCACCTGTGGGCAGTGGTTGCTCATAGCAACAGCACGGCTGGCGTGGGGGGGGGGGTGTTGGTGAGGATGGAAGTCACTTCCAATGTCTACTTCTGCTCAAGAATCCTGTGTGTGTGTGTGTGTGTGTGTGTGTGTGTGTGTGTGTGTGTGTGTGTGTGTGTAGACACACGTGAGGGAGCATGCAATTAGAAGCGTGAGCTTCAGAGAAGGAAATGGGAAAGAAGGACTGGTATTTCTTTCTGATTATTTTTAATATATAACTTAAAGGAAACCCTGTTCATCTGGGTAGGGTGCTTCTTCTCTTCATTTATTGGTACCTATATTCTTCCTTTGGTATCCATGAGAGACAGGTTCCAGGAACCCCTGTAAATACTAAAAGCTATGGAAGGTCAGGTCCTTTATATAAAATGGCATACTATTTACATATAACCTAGGCTATCTTCCTAAGGGTACCTAATGCAATACAGATGATCCATGAAATACTGTATATTTTAGGAAAAAACAACAAGAAAGTAAAGTCTGCGCATGCTCAGTATACATGCAATCCTTTATTTCTAAATCCTTTCAGTCTGTATTTGGCTGAATGTGGACACTGGGGGCTGACTGTATGTACATGAGAAACACACACCTTCACCTCATACTAATCCAAGTTACACCAACTTCTTCTTGGAAAAGAAAGCAAAGCATTTCTGCCATTTTGGAGAGCAAAAATGCTTGGGAACTCCACAAAAACACCAACCACAAAAAGATAAAAATACTAATAATAAACAGACCCAATGGTGCTTGGAATGAGGGCACAGAGGGTCAAGTCCGCCACCTCTCCATACTGAGAACCAACATTGAGTGGCTGCTCATTGGAACATCCTTACACAGAGTTCCTTGGGCAACATCCCATCAAGGACATCACTAAACATCATGACCTCTTAGATTCTCAGGACTCAGCACTGTCAACCACAAGATGAGAATAACTTCTACATAATGGATTTATTTCAATGCAGAAAGATCCTAACCCATTTCTTGGTACCCTGGTTGGCCTGTGGCCCCAATGCTGTGCCTTCCATGTTTGCTTCTTCTAGGCTTTGTCACTTCCTGGCTACATGAGAGTACAGCTCAGGCCTTCCTTGGTTTGTAAGAATGGCGCTAACTGTACCCCTGCCTGCAGACTACAGCTCAGGAGGACTGTGGGGTTTGCTACCAGGCAAGGCAGCCTGCCTGGCACCCTCGGGATAAGACTCAGCCCTTGTGACTCACAGTATGAGAGGATTGGGACCCTGGGTTGGATTCATCCCCTCTGCCCCTGGGCTCATCCTCCTCCCACAATTGTTTCTTACCACTTATTTCTTGTCCAGAAGTAATGGCTCCTCCCTCAATTGCAACTATGACATTATGTCTAAATTGAGCTGCAGCCTTCAGGAAAACCTGCTGTCTCCATTAATGTGGGGCTGACAGCGGAGACCAAGGCAGCCACTGAGCTTGCCAACTCACACAACTCATGACACATCTGAAAAGAACCCAGGGAAATCCATAACGATTTGAAATGTTTTTCTTTACTAAAGCTTTGATAACACTCCTAGACTTAGATTTTAATTTCTTTCTTACAGGAAAAAATGGTGTTAAAGAAAATTAAAAGTAAATCATGCAGATAGGTATAATTGTCAGAGATGGAGGAGATAGTAGAGTCGGTAAAATGCTCATTTCCCAAGCATGGACCTAAGTTCAAT